>APFE030317693.1:2125-50525 GCA_000404065.3 Pinus taeda | reverse complement strand
AGGTTGCCCCCTCGAAGAGGCTGAATTCTAAGGCGTTGATCTATATTTTCTATCTTTTCTTGAGCTGGTTTCATAACAGTTGTCCATACAACTCCTGGGACAAACCAAACCTGTTCGAGGTCCTCACTCCCGATTCCTTTAAAAGTGAACATCTTCATCGCATTCACCATGTCGAATGGTGGAAATGGAGGTGGAGGGGGTGAAGGTGTAGGTGTATGAGGCAGAGGTGGAGGTGGAGATGGAGTGGATGGATGAGGTATCCTCAGGATACCCTGCATAATTGACTAAACTGCACTTTGCAGCGTAGTCAACACTGTCCCTTCGTCGTCGCTTGAATGGGGTTCAATGAGTGGACTATATTATGGGCTTGATCCTCCATTTCTTCTAAAGAATCTCCCGCTTCACGTAGCCCTAAACATCAAGGTTACTGCATAACCGTCTTTTCACATAACAACATTTTAATCCTAGTCTTTAATGATTTTGGATACTTACCTCGCAGTCCTTTGAAGAGCCTTTGTTCTACTTTGCTATAGCTGATATTTCTATCAATTGCGAAATAAGTCACGAAAATTCCCAGAGTACGATCAATCTAGTGATCCACAACCCGCGTTATATTGCTTTTTGATGCCTCCAAACATTGCACTATTTTAGGAGTTCACACTATAGGACCATCAAACCTCCACATCCCTTCACTATCAGCCAATTTAGACAACCACTCATGTATTTCATCAGGGAAGAAATAGAAGAACGCGTCGGTCTCATCTACGTATAAAAATATCTGAAACCAATGCTCCTTGGATAATTTAGGGTTCCTATTCTCTTGAGTCGTGAATGCGTGCATGTTTCGATCATCCCAATTGTTAATCTCTTTCTTCGTAGGGAACCATTTAACACACATCTCTTAGCTAGATCCCGGTCCTGGCAATAGAACCATTTATTTCCTTAAGGGGGCTTGACCCAGGTTGAAAATTGTTTGCGCCAACCAACAAAACCCTAATTGCTGGCCCTTTTGGCAACAACCTGCATAGCACATGTTGTAGTCTCACCCAAAGTAGTATTAGGGGATGCTAGAACCAAGTTTCTGCATCCAGAGATGATGTGATAAGTGGTCTTAAGCCCTCATGGATTAGATCTGTCTTCGCACAGATCCGTACGGTCCTTCGATGGCTCACTACTGCAACTCCAGGAAAATGACTTCTAGACCTTCGTGAAGGTTTGAGATTAGACTTTAGGGACTCAAAATAAGAAAATTTTCCGCTTTCTCACACTAATTAATAACCCTAGATCTACCTTCATGCAGATCTATCCAATTCCTTAGAAATCATAGAAAAATAAACCCTTACCTTCGCGAATATAGATAATTATTCAAGTCATGCATAAATATTATAGATTCAATAGATTCGAGTAGAAATTACTCATTGTTTCATGAAAAACATATCATTGAGCAACATAACATAACATGAACAAAATTAAGGATAATACTGAAAGACAAGGTGTTTCTCCAAAATTATTCTTTATTAAGTTTCAACATTCATTTATAGACTTCTCCACCCTGCACACTCAGTTGCAGGGGTTCACGCACTTAGCTGCAGACTTACCAAGGCCTCCTGTGTACTCAGTTGCAAGGGCCTTCCCTTTTTTCCTAAGTACAGGAAGCAAAGCCTTCCTTCCTTAGAAGTTGCCTAAACAATATCTATCTTGACTTAGTTACTTTTCTACTACCTCTTAGACTCGCTATGACTAAGCTATATCTATCTTTTTTCAATACAGTACCATGGCCTATGGCCTATGGGTGCGTCTCAAAACTGACCTATCACTTACCTAAACAAGGGGCCAAAGCCCCTTTGACTCCTATCTAGATGCGTGCTCCACATCCACATTTCATGGAGACTTTACATCCTTTACAAAACTTTTACAAAATTTGGTTAAACTAACCCCAAAACTGACCCTGGGGACCCTATCCCAACATGAGAGTCAACCAATATAGGGGGTACTTGATTGTGTTGTACTCATTGTTTCATATAAAAACTTTTTGTGGTCGATAATTATAGTAGTGGTTCCAAGAGCTTAAAATTCTAAACCAAATATAGTATTTAACAAGCTAAAGAGTGAAGGGGAAGAATCCATAGTCCAAGTTAAAGAAGGGTGAATCCATGATAAAAGAGATCAAGTGGTATTGAGTTGGAAACATAATGAGATGAGCTAATACTTTTGAGGGTGAACAATGATAATTACTGGGTAATGGATAAACCACCAAGGCTTAACCATCCCTTTTTGGAAGTGTATTAATTATGATGTAAAAATTAAACAATGACAAGTTAGTGTTTACATGTTTTTGGGTATAGTGGTCCTAAAATGGATAACAAAAATTTGTAAGGTGCTATAAAAAACCATGGTTAATGACTAATAAATATACAAGGCTAGGAGTTTAAATTTTTATATTGATGATTTAAGGTGTGCTAGAGTTTGGCAAATAAATCCCCCTTTTGGAAAAGGGTGATCTCCCTAGAACTAGCACCCATATGTATAACAAGACGAATAGTGTCAATAAAGTTTCCCTAGGTTTATCAAACATCAAATCAATAATGAACATGGAAGTAGGATAGATCCATACATTCTTCTTGATGTTTGCCCTCGTTGGTTGGTTGTAATTCTGGGTCTTTGTCCTCTATGCTTTGATGTGAAAATTTGAGATAAAAAAAATTCAAAGCACAATGATTCAAAAATAATTTGATGTAACCTAAATAAATTATCAGGGACGCAAATAATAAACATTGCCAACACTTAAACAATGATTTAAGGGAAATAATAGTGCAATTGTATTAATAATACAAAAAAATTTACAACTTGGCCTTGATGTTGCAGATATCTTTCTGGTTGTACTTCATTCTAAAGCCTTGCTTTCAAAACTTGGGTAGTCAAAAGATGGGAATTTGAGTAGAGTTTCACCAAGCTTCTTAAGATTTTATGACTAGCCATCTCAATGGGAGATGGCTCTATTTGTAGGCTTCAGAGGGATAGGAGGAGATAAGGGATGAGGTTGGGATCCAATAAGGTAGGGGGTCAAGAAAGATCCAAACTGATTGGAGAATATTCCATCAATGAGGCTTCTATAATAGAATCTTCTCGTACTCGTTTTATTTTTACATTTGTTAGAACAATGTCACACCTTATGAACAATAAAATTTGCTACAATGTCTTTGGTCAGAAGTTAGACATAGTGCAAAAACCTAGAAGCATCATAGATAAATACAATCCCACCTATGACACCCTTTAAAAATGTGGTTTTTAAAGGTATTTTCATAAGATGTCTTATATTCCTAAGTAAAGATTTCTTCCATCTTCTTCAGGCACTGATGGAAATTATGCTTTAGATAGAGAAGGATGACAATGCGACATCATTTGTCATGAGTGCGACAAAAAAATGTGTAACATAATGCCCCATAAGTATGAAGTCAGAAAAGGAGTGATGAATGAAATACTTTATCAAGTAAAGGCATCGAAACAAAGGATTATCTGGTTTTGAAAATTTTCAATAACAATCAAGGAATTACAATACAATAATATCATATGGTCATCTCTAAGGTAGGTATTGTTGTGGAAAATTACACACAACTATTAGGAGCCATTTCTCCACAATATTATGCCCCTAACAACACTATCAGAACAAGAAACATATGAACAAACTCAATCAAGTAGGTAGATCCCAACCCATATGAGCCAAAAAATCATTCGTGCATGTAGCTCCTAACTAGTGTTTGAACTAAAACTTGTTATCCTCGCAGATCAGTGAAGAGTGTTGGGTTCGATGCAGATATTCCTCACTCAAACTAGGATATCTCTATCTCTACAAAAAATCTAGAACCTGCACAGAAGCTTCACCAAACAGAGAGCACAAATGGCCTTTCGCAGAGGGCTGTTAGGTTAATAAACAAACATAAACGTGAACAATTGAACATAAATTCATATTTATAGGAAAGGGAACATATATTTCTATTGATCATAAATAAAAATGATACATGTATACCTTCATGCATAAGATATCCTCTCCATATTTTGGCAGAGTCTTCCCTTCCCCAAACAATATGACCTCAAAAATAAGTGAACCGCAATGTCTAAAATTCTCCCTCTAACACTCGCTTGACTCTGGCCAGTCTGACCCTAAATAATATACTAATATATATAGATGTAGAGGCAAGAGTAGGGGGCGAATGTAGATTCTTAGGGTGATGAAGTGTTAAGGAATCTTATATAATAATAGACCCCTAGCCAACTCATACACATGTGGGTCAAGTTGTTCTCCTTGGGAAAGTAAGCCTCTAGAAATCTTTTCCTCAATTATGAGTTTTTCCTCAATTTTTGTCAATTATAAAATAATTATTATCTCATAATTATAATATTTTGGAAAAATAATTATGAGAAAATGCTCAATTATGTAATTTCACCCTTTTAGCATGGATAAGTAAATGTATTGGTGAAAATGCGATGCATTCTAGGTAGAAACTAAGGTAATTTAAACTTAGGTTTCTATCACTATAATGGGGTGGAAAATAGGGTTATAACATATGCCCCCTATTACATTAGGTTAGAAGAGAAATTGATGGCTGAAATGCATTACAATAAAGCTCAAAGTTCAAAATGGGAGTAAGGAGACAAAGCCAATAAATCAGATTGGAAGAATCCAAATGTTGAAGTCTACTATGTGCTGATAACATCCCCAAGGATGGAATACCCATGCTTGGTCATAAAGAGATATTGAACATGGCCACCAAACATACACTCTGGATCCATGACATGAAATGTTAGTACATGGACATGAACAATACACAATGGATCCATGTGACAAATCATAAATATCGCAGCCACTAGAAAATAGAGTGTGGAACTATGTCACAATTTACATCAATAGGAGTATGGACACATAATAGACAGAGGGTGTCCCAGAGTAGTCCTCAAAGTACATAAATGATACATAAATCCAACACATCCTAGGAAGGGTTCCATATAAGAGTGAAATGTCCCTAACCTAGGGTCTTCGACATAACCTTGATGATATGAATCTACGACATGCTGAGAGATGAGCTGATGTTGAGCATGTTAGAAATCATCTTATTACTAGTCAATGAGATGTACCATTAACTAACACAAGGGGACCCACTAATGATGAAAATGGACCCCAAGGTACCTAATATAGTCCACTAAGTGTGAATAGATGAGATGATATCGAAGACTAGTGAACTCAACCGATCAAGAGCCAATGATGTAAACCAACTTTTTATCGTGAGGAAGCTATATAGTGAGGTTTACAAGCTCCAAGGTACATACTACTATTTCCTATATCAAACTCTTGGATAATGAGCTGAAATCAACAGGAGAAGATTAATTGAAGGAGGGCCTTGATGTATCACCATCAATTGACACAGAACAAAATTTAAGGTGATGTGAATGGATGAAGTCAATGGTAAACTGTAGATGGCCGATAAAGGCTGTGACTTCCCTTGAACATGTAATGGCATGACATAAGAGTGATTAGGCAACATGACTAATGAGAACCACATGATATCGTACAAAAATGTAGTAGGGATTGAAGCACACTCCATATGACTAGAAGAGTAACCAACTAGATGTGTAGACAAACTCATATATATGGTATGACTCCTAGTCAAGCTAAAACCCAATTGTAAGATAACGATGCAAAATTATGGCATTGACGGTAAAAAAAGCAATAATGCTGACAATATGTGACCTACCCCTATATGTTAGTTCAAGGGAAACACACCTAAGGTCCAAATGATGTTGCAAGAAAAACACCACCTTGTCCTACAAAAGGCATCTAGAAAGACTAGACCCATGGTTAAATCACATAATTAAAGAAATAAACATGGATGGGGTAAAAACAATACCATATATTGTCAGTTTTTTGAGTTTTACTCTTTTTTTTGGATTTTTGGCATAAATAAGGCATGAAAAATACTTGCATCACACACCAAACCAAAAAAGAGATAAATCATCACACACTCCTGTGTACAATATGTACAAGCAAAACTTAGTCTAATAGGTCACATCAAAGTGTGCCTATTGCTAGGCACATGCCAAGGATTTCCATACATGAACTCATGGAGGGGTGGAGGTACCATATGGCACACCATGATGGGGCCATACCATAGAAGGTTGAACTAACCTATTCCTAAAGTTTGATGATGCTAGGGAACACCTAGAACCATAAAGTTATCAATAATAACCTGAGGACATATGAGGTGAGTAGTGTCGTGAGCTAGTGCATCTCCTTGATAAGGAATATCAAGACATAAAGGGGGTACAAGGCAATTGTCGACAATCTGGGAGAAGTTGGAAAATTCACTGGCAAGTTCAGCATTAGAAACCCAAGTCTTGACTTGGTCTAAGGGTGGAAATTCCAAGGAGGGTTGAGGAGATGCCCCCTAGGTCTATTCAAGATTTTGGATGCCAATCTCTACCTTTTCCATATTGGGAAGAATAGAGGCATAAATAGGCATAATATCCCTAGGATGAGTAGTAGGTGAATCCGTGACCTCCAAGATGACTTGCTGATAATAAGATTCATCATTAAGGGAGTCATGTAGAAGAGGCAGAGTGATGAGTCCTGTGGGCAAATGATCTTGATCAAATTCCATATTGGGTTGGAGTTTCCGACCAATGTCAAGAGGTACTAACGGAACTATAAGAGAGGCAACCTCTTCTATAAATGGAAACACTTGCTCATCATGCTAATCTAAATCTATAGAAGAAGGCACCTCCCAAGGGTCAACAGACCTATGGGGTCCATAGGTGAAAAAAGGGATCATGTGCATAGGTGCAGTAGTAGAAAAAAAGGAATATCGGGTAGGGGTAATTGAGGAAAGACATGAATAAGGGATGATATTTTTAATAAATCTGCACCAACATTCTCATATCCCCCAGGGTTATTTCCAACAAGTGGGACAAAATTCCCCATAGAAGTAAGTTGGGTCGACAAAACACAATAGTCCAATTGATTGATTGTGACTATCTTGTCTTCGTGGGGAAAGGAAATAACATGAAATACAGAAGACAAAATGATAGTCATAACATAGAACCAAATATGACCAAGATGTAGGTTATAATCCAAAGTAGTGTCGAAGACTTCGACATCAACGTAGGCATTTTCCCCTCATACCTTGATGGAAAACTTGGGAAGAACCCCCCGAGGTACAAAATGGTTTCCATCAAATGCTTGAAGAGTAGTAGTAGACTTAGCGAGTGCTAGAGAACCGAGATCTTTCCAGCATTATGTGGACATAAGGTAGGTAGAAGAGCCTTCGTCCACTAGAGCATGATGAATATTCTTATGAAATTTTCACCCAACAATCTGAAAGGAAATTTGGTGGGAAAGTCAAATGCCAACATTGTCAACTTTAAATGTGATGAGATTGGAGTTAGAGGGATCCACCCCTGATCGTAGTTAGCAAGGCTTTACGTTGTTGAGGAAAACAATGAAAAACCTCAAAAGTAGACATGGCACAAGGAGCTTGGGCTAGGTCCTCAACAATATTGTAGTCTTAAGTAGCTTGTGTAGACGGATTATGTGTTGACTTATGAATGACACCCTTAGGTGGGTGATATACTGGCTCCACAGACTTATCTACCATGAGAGGTCCACTAGTGATGTCAATGAGAGCTTGCTCTATTTTCCTTTAGATATCCTTTTTATCCTATATATTTGGCTTCATATGCTCTCCTTCACTTTTTCTAAGCAATTGAAATTCTTTTTCAGTCATTAATCTGTAATTTTAAGCCACCAGGGAGTCTACCCTGTTTTATATTGGATCTTTTCTCTCTCTGTCGGATATTTTTCTCCCTTTGTTCTTTTAGAATTCTACTACTTTCATTGATTTTATTATTGTTGTATGACCTTGTAGATCTCTTCTAGCCTCATCTATTTTATTCTGAAAATATATTTGACCCACTCCTTCATTTTTGTTTTTTATTTTTTATCAAGAAAAATGAGGAAGTAACAAGCTGTGACTGTTTTACTTATTTATGTTCTTTTTATATTGAATTCAATAAAAAAAACCACGTATCTAGATTCCTCTCAAAATTCATACCCGCCCCCCCCCCCCCCCCCCCCCCCCCCCCCCCCCTTCCCCCCCCCCCCACCCAACAAAAAAAAAGAACCACTTGAAATGGAGTCCAAATAAGGAAGATATGGCTGATTGAAAAATCAACCTATTTTCTGTCTGTTTTTCCCAATTTTAGGGTTTTCTTTCAACTTATTTGCTTGATTTTTCAAGTGTTTTTCTTTAGAATTTCTTGTTATCTTTTGGATCTTTTTCTTAATGTTTCTTTCAGATATGAAACATATCATATCTAAGTGTACTCTTGTTGGTTTGTGTTGGATCCTTCCTTTGGTGCTACTCTAGGGTTTTCCTTGGAGGTTTGGTGTGCTTTGGTTGGGGCTATTGTCATCATCTTTGGATCCAATTTTTTAGATCTATTTATTTGATCAACTAACAACTAAGATCTGCTATCGATTTTAATTTTTCAACCATCTTTGGCTTTGTTTGGCATTTGTCACTTTTCCTTGAGTGATTTAATTATCTTCTTGTTTGCTTTCTTTTGATTGCAAGAGGTGGTATTTTTGTGTGTAGTTGTGCAAATTGTGACATGAAAAGTTGAGTTGGATGTTTTATATTTGTTTGTTTCATCAGATTTAACTTTTAGTTACTCCATTCAATCTCCTCTTTTCCATCCTGGTATTAGGGTTTGATTTTGACCGTGTAGAACATTGCCTCTCATTAAGACATTGTACTACAAACCTTGCTTGTTTGCATTTCCTTGTTATTTCCTCTTTTTGGCCATCTTGTTGATTGCTTGCAAGCATTTGCTTGGATTTGGATTCCTAGATTTTCCGCTTTTTGAGTGCTTTGCGTTCTACCTTGGGGACTTTTTGGACTCTTTTCAGTTTTCTATTCCTTAGTTTGTCTTCTGGGTCTTAATTTGAATGAATTTGGGGATTTATTTCAATATTTGTGAGATGTGCATTTCGTAGGCACTTAGTTTTTTTTTTGGAAAGTGAAAAGACTCTTACCCTACTACCGTTAATATTCATTGAATTGAAAATATAATTTTTCATATAGCTTCATTAGGGTGTTACTAACAAGAGTGCATCACACCATTTGAGTTTCACACTTCTGCCCAACTGAGTAAAGAAAAACAATTAAAATTAGCGCTTTAATAAAATTCTTTCTTTTTACTGGTAGTACACAACACTAGCTTAGGATAGGGTTTTTGAGCTTGGCGTGTGAGTAAAATGCTCCAAGATTGTAAAACAAACTTAGCAAGTTGTAGTAGGGAGTGAAAAACCACTTTCAGTAGTGCAGTCTCAGAAGCCCTTCTAACACGAGGGTCAAACAAGAGGTCACATTGGGTCTAGGTGAGGTGTCATACCCCATTTCTCTTAGTTTTAGGTGGCACAAATGGAAAAATATGCATGTATTACAAATGGGGTTACTATCATTTTGCTTTAGCCCTTCAGGTCCACTTGGGAGGAGAAAACCTTGATTTGAGGTATCTATCAAGGGTGGTTCAGACTTTGTTATCCTGCCCTTGTGTGTGAATTTGGATAACAAATTCCCCCCAAGATATGTTATTGTTAGTGGTGACCTCAATGGCCATTATTTTAGGGCTCATACATAGGTGACGGGAAGGGTTCATCTTCTCTATACCTGTGACATATATTAGTCTTACTCTCTCAATCCTCTCTAGGGATGCCCCATGGCTAATAAGGGTACTTGGACCAAGTTTGCAGCTAAAAGGGATGGGAAGCAAGTCCCTAGTATAATTTTCCCACCACTAGCTTCCTCATCTTTGGTTTGCATGTGACTACCTTTTTAGGGCTTTCCTGGTGTGTCTTGTTTGGGCCAAGTCAGTAGTTTGGCTTTAGGGGTGTCAATACTAACTTGATTTGTTTATAACATATTTATTCACCCCGTATGAACCAAAACGTTGTCAGTCACATCGAATCTTAGGTTTACCCCCTCAGAGGGGTGCATTTTTTACTCTTGCTTGTAGAGTGCCTATTGGTGTTCAAAACTTAGACCAACCTCAAGTTCTGGAATATATTCCTAGTTATATTGGTAGTGACTTGATATCTATTGAGACACTTGTATACATTTTTGACTCTCCTATTAATCCACCTTTGATCGACTTATCAAGACCAAAGTTACTGCAGTTGAACCTTGACGGTTCTACACCTACCTACACATACGTTCATTTTTTTACTAATGGAGGAGGTTAGTTCCTCTTTACCCTCTGCATCTGCAGTCTCCACTTCCATATCATCATTTCCACCACTAAATGTGGTAGAATATACACCTCCTTCTATGCCTCTTATGTCCTCTTGGGGAATTCCACTGGTCTCTTCTACGAATCTTGCAAATTTACCTGGTGTATCTATGCCGATTCTTTCATCTATGTTGGCTATGGGATGTAACCCTAGTCAACATATAGGGTTAGGAATATTTAATCCTAGTTTTTCTTAGCCTATTGTTCTTGTTCCTTATGTGGGTATGGTAACCTTGGGAAATATGTGGGGCAGGTCATCAAATTCTCCTAACTAGTCTGGGGGCATTGCTTCTAGTATGTCTCAAGCCTCGTATAGTTCTTTTTTTGGAGGGACACCGTCCTCTAGTACTTTTCTTGGAGGGGCTAGTTTACCTGGGGGCAACCTAGACATTATAACCACATTTCCTGTGAATTATACTCATGTTGGTGTTGCTGGACAAGGTGGTTCTTCTTTTCCTGTCACTTACAACCCTAATAGTAATCATGCTCTTAGGGGTCATTTTCTCTCTGGGGAAGCTTACCCTAGGGGGAAAGCTCCTTACACCAGCTACATTGGCCTTGCATCCTCTATATGATGGGATGAATTATCACCGTGGTCCACAAATTATTCCTCAAAACTAAAATATGGGGGGACCTCATGATTGGTTAGGGTGCTCTTCCTCTTATGACCCATTAAATCAACTTCGTAATCCTCTTTTATCCTCTCTTGATCTTCCAGATTTGGCTAAGATGAAAAATGACCCCATTCATCATGATCCTTGGTGGCTACCCATGCCTGCAAATTTGTCATATGATCTCCCCAAGTTTGAACGGAATCCTAGCAAAATCCATAACATATATCACTACCTACCATCTGTGGTGTTCATTAATTTTTTTGGTGGATGATTAAATAAAATTGCATCTATTCCAACGTATCATGACTGGAGATGCTGATAAATTTTATATTGAACTAAACATGACATCTTACAATCAATTTTATGCCTTGGCGCAAACGTTTTTGACTCACTTTCAATTACCCACAAGTTATGATATCGATTCTAATCTCTTATCCAAATTCAAACAAGACAATTGCACTCTCATTTTTTATCATATCCATGAGTGGAGACGTCATAAGAGGTTATTTCAAACCAAGCTCCATGATGATATTCTTTGGAAATGGTCCATTCGATTGTTGCTACCTCCTAGAGTGAAGGATGTGTCAATGTTAAGGGTTGTAACTAAGGAATAAGCTATCTTGGCTGCCCAACATTTGAATTTGATTTATTCTCAGTTGGGCATGCTTTACGAAGTCATTCCTAGTGCTCCTTGCCCTTCTATTAACCCTCCCAAACCTACCATAGGAACACACTTTGATGGTGTGGTTAGTTTCATATCTCACTATGTGAGCTAACTTGCTTCCCAAATTGGGCAATTTATCATGACATCACAAACCACAACAAATGAGCCTAGCTCTAAAAAATCATGAGTTATGTTGTGGAAAATTACAAAAAACCATTAAGAGCCATTTCTCCACAGCCTTATGGCATTGATAAGACTACTAGATCAAGAAACATATGACCAAAATCAATCAAGCAGTTATATCCCAACCCATAAGATCCAAACAATCATTCATGCATGCAACTTGTAACTAGAGTTTGAGCTGAAACCTGTTATCCTCGCAGATAAGTGAAGAGTGTTGGGTTTGATGAAAATATTCCTCACTCCAACCAGGAGATCTTGACTGCTATAACAAATATAGAACCCGCACATAAGCACCACCAAATATAGAGCACAAATGGCCTTCTGTAGAAGACCATCAACTTAGATAAATAAGCATAAACATTAAAAATTGAAGATAAATTCAAATTTATAGCAAATGGAACATAGATTTCTATTGATCATAAATCAAAATGATACATGTATACCTTTGTGCATAATATCTCCTCTCCATATTTCGATAGTGTCTCCCCCCTCGAGAAATATGACTTGAAAAAGAAGTGAATCACAATCTCTGGATCAAAATAACTCTATAATTTTCCCTCTAACTCTTGCTTCACTTTGACCAACTAGACCTTAGAGAATAAACCAATATATATAGATGTAGAGCAAGCCGTTGGGAATGAATGTAGACTCTTAGGGTGATGAAGTGTTAAGGAATCTTTTGTAATAATAGATCCCTAGCCAAATCATACACAGGTGGGTCAAGTTGATCTCCTTGGGAAAGTAAGCGTCTAGAAAATTTTCCCTCAATTATGATATTTTTCTCAATTGTTGTAATTTATGAAATAATTATTATCTCATAATTAAAATATTTTGGCAAAATAATTACGAGAAATTTAACAATTATTTAATTTCACCCATAATGGGATAAAACTCACATAAGTAAATGTAGAGGTGAAAAGGGGATGCATTCTAGCTAGAAATTGAGGTAAGTTTAACTTAGATTTCTCTCACTATAATGGAGTTACAAATAGGGTTATAACAATAGGAATTCCCATGCTCATAGTACAAGTGACACAAAGTAAGAGTATGGACATGCAAAGATCCATGTCAAATGAGGAAGGTCATAGCCACCAACATACATCATGGATCCATGTCTAGACGACTCAATATGAACATAGCCACCAAAAATACATTATGGATCTATGAAAGAATCATAAATACTCAAATAACTCCATTTCAACTTGGGTATAACAGAAAAGGTCTAGGGTCTTCATCTCTATCAAGTCGTTGTATGAATCTGTTGTGGCCAACAACACCACCCCTTGTTCATTTAAGTGTTGTCCAAAATACTAAATGAATGGGGACTCTTAGTTAAATTTTAAAGAAAAAAAGCAAGAGTTTCCTTTCTTCAAAATAAGGTTACCATCGTAAGCTTAGAAAGGTCTTTTGAATATTTTTAACCTAAGTCTACGATAAGGGAAATATCTTTAAAACCGTGTTGCAAAAAAGATAGTAAATGCCTCCATTTCTCTATAATATCAGTATGCACAAGACCCTCGTGTTAAGCATAACATCGCATCGCAATGAAGTAATACTCATAATGAAAAAACTTCATGAAATACCGATCTGCGATAACACCGACTGCAAGATCGCATATTGCAGAAATGAGCTGTCAAGATTTGGCAAACATCAAACTTCTGCGACCTGCGATGTTGCGATCGCTGCGATATTATATTCTCGCAATCTGCGATAGTGCAATTTGTGATGGTGCGATCTGCGATGGCGCGATCTATGATGTTACGTAAGCAAATCATAAATCACTTCATCACGAATCCTTCGGGCACGCCATTCAAAGAAAAGCCACTTACCATAATCTGACTCAAGGTCATGCACTTTTAATGATAGTAAATGAATTAGTTGTCAGTTATTAAATGAAATGAAGACGCGTGCTTTTGTAAAGAATTACTTCACGTAAGGTGGAATATTTGATATATCTGTTACACTTAAAACTCTCCCATCACCTTTCTTAATCAGTCATTTCCATTTCACTCGTAATCTACAGGAACGAAGAGTTAAGACGATTCAAATCCAAACGCAGGAAGAAATGGGAAAGAAAAATAAAGCTCAAGGCTTTGAGGCAAAGGAAAAGACGAAGGAGATGGCGCCTTTGTATACAGACACAACCTGTAACAGAGATGCAAGGATATCGACATGGGAAAGCATGTACAGGCTGCTTGAAGAAGAAAATCCTAGAATACTGAAGGTTGATACTGCCGCGGGCTCACAACGCTCTTCCGAGGCGTCCTTAGAGGAGATAGCATGTTCATTTCTTCACCAGATAGCAGCAAGACCCAAAATTCTACCATATACGGATATGATCAAGTGGATAGTTGAAAATGCAGAGATGAACAACAGACAATTCAAGGTTCAAGGACATGGGTTGATCAGATCATTCGCTGCGCAAGATTTAAAGCTTATGTATCATCTTCCTGAACCGCAAGCGACTTACAATGCACAATTCGTTAAGAAATTTGTGGCAGAGAACCCAAACCTAGCAGAGACCACCAAAGATTGGTCTAGAAAAGAGGAGCCGCTCAAAAAGGACAAAAACGATGCTGCAACAAATGCCGATATTATGGATTGGGCGAAGATCTTTTCTGATAATCTATACATGGTCGTTATCAATTACCAGTCTAAAAGATCCTTGTCTCAAAGGATCTATCCTCCTTTTTATCTGTCCGCATATGTTATGGATTCTATTTGTTATGTGTCTAAATTTCCCACTATGGGTTGGAAATGGACTACCCAAGACCCATTACCTATCCATGTTTATCATAAGATGTTATGGGATTCCCAGTTCGTCCCACACTTCTACCAGATTTGTCACGGGATTATCTTACCCTTGTATAGAATGATGTATGATGAAGACCCCCTGAGGTGCTCACGCGAGGCACAGATAGACATCATCCCCATCGCAAGATGGTTCGGGGAAGAATGGTTCCCGGGGTACCTACCAAATAAACTACGACTGGAAGTAGAATGGAAGCAGAAGGCGCAGGAAAAGGGAAAAGTGATCCAGGCATTGAACAGGTTAAATTGGGAATGTTACTGGGAATACTTGGTCGAGCCGCATAGTCAATGGACGACTGTGAAATGCATCATAAACGCGGCCGAAAAAGTAGTGCCAGCTCTCATAGATTCTGTTTTCGCAGCCCAGCTCAGCGCAGAAGTCAGCCAACCGACTCTTCTCAAGCCCATGATGAACACTTGCAGCTTTCAAGACCAAGTTCAGAAATAGCCTTATTTTAGAATTTTGTTTTCTCCTTTAAATTAGATTAGAAAAAGGACGGTCATTTGAAAACCGCATCCTAAATTTTGTAAAGACACTATTATTAGAATTAGGAAGTAGTATTTTAACCTTCTCATGCATTAAGAGAAGGGTCCAGAAAAGTTTCCAAAAGCTTTCCTTTGGAACATTGCACTTTCTGCACCCTCAGAGGAGGTTTTGATAATGGATGGAATCGAGATTTATAATGTTTGCATGATGTCTGCTACTGATGTTGACTTTTGCTACTCTAGTAGATTTTAGAACAAGTAGAGATAAATCATTTTTGCTATGAAGCTTATGAGAGGATTAGTCATAAATGGACTTTATTCTCTTGGCCATTTCTTGCTTATATTCTTAAAGTTTGATATACAGTTTTCAGTTGTTATATGTTATGCATGATGTACTGGAGTTACCATTTTGCCACTCTGTACGGGTGGATGCCATTTATAGTCTGATATATGAATAACTTATTATGCGATATGCTGTTCACAACTGTTTTGCCTAACTTCTTATGCAAAGTGGTTTATCTTAATTGATTTCTATTCTTATAATAGCTGAATGATCTTTATTACTAGTTATTATTTGAAATCTCTTTAGATCGCATAATAGAAGAAATACACACCGGGTTAGCGTAGATTAGATGTGTTGTTTCTCATTAGATTACAATAGCATAGAGTTAGTTTAAAAGTTTGAATTAAATTAGCTTTAAGTATTCTTAGATCAACAACATCCAACTCTGCACACACACACATACACCCTTAGATTGGGAAACTGGTCCCATTATCCCCAGTCGGACCCGCTATACCAAACGGATAAGGAGCTGCCAACCAAGGTCCGGACCAGGTGGGTATCCCTCTTGTTGTCGACCCGATTTTTGGGGCTTCAACATATTTGGCGCTAGAAGGAGGCCCTGAACATAGTGTCTGTTGGAATGATTTTCAATTGTAACATTTGAATCAGGATGGCTGCTCACAAACTTCCCATTTGGAGTTGCATCCATGTTCCTACCTCTTCCAACGCTCCACCTGAAGTGGTAAGTCTCTTGTCTCAGTTAAAATTCAATGGTAAGAATAATTCTTCTGCTTTTATCATGCTCTTCAATTTATTCAAAGAGTTTCAAGTTATGATGTTCAAAGAATTGATGAAGGCGTTTTATGCAAAATTTTTACTCTTACATTCATGGCGGAAGCTAGAAAATGGTGTAGAACCCTCCCAATTGCATCAATTCACAACTGGGACGAATTTGTCAAGACTTTCATTTTTTAATTTGATTGTTATGACTATGACCAGGTATATGATGAAATTGATTATCTACGGAAACAAGATGAATCTGTTAGGGATTTTAATATGCGATTTTATCTTAATTGTCTAAAGTACGATCTTGAAAGTGAACTCATAGATGAAGAATCTTCAGATTATGCTGAGCATTCCCTGCCTCCTATGTCTGATCAAGCAGAAATTAGTTCAAGTTTTGTCTCATTTTCTTCTAATATGAATGAGAATTTCAATTTGAATATACAAATCAGCCATGATGAATAAAGTCCCCAAAGCCTAGGAGTCATGCATGCTCTAATGCAAGAAGACAAAGCGAGAATGCTGGAGGAAAGCCTACCTTGGAACCAGGAGATGACTTTGATACAAGGTCAGATAATATCGTTGCAAGTCAACAATTGCAGATGCCAAGGTTAGAACAACAAACTATTTCTCTTTCAAAAAGTATCAGTACACAAAGGTATGATCTAAAGCCCGATGTCTATGATGAATCTGATGAACAAATATTTTTCCATGATGATATTCTCAAATGCATTGTTCCAGAATCACATTTTTCTCTTTATCCTGATGTTTTTAGTGATGATAATTTTTCCCCTCTCAATATTAAAGATATCTCAAAAAGTACAGAGGATTATTCAAATGAGTCATCATTAGGTTTTCAAGATAAAAAGACAGCTATAGAACATCCTTTAATCATTTTCAAACAAGAACCACTTGACCTTCCTTATCTGAAAATATATGAAGAAAAAGAGAAATCTAGGGAAACTTGTAAAATCATTTATGATAGCTACTTTGACAACGATGATGTTGTTGATTTATCCCAAGTAACTCATCAACACTCAGATAATGAGAGATATTCTAATTCGTAAATCATATCAGTCAATCCTCATTTCAAAGCAAAAGATCATTTGCCTAATTTTACTATCCAAGATAATACCCCGATCTATGATTCATATCATGAAGAAACCCCCATGCCTGTTCACAATCATAACTTGCCTTCTGATTCACAAGACAGAATTCGAAATTGCTCAGATCCCATAATTCTGGCCAGTTCTTGTGAAAAACAAGATATTCCAAGCCAATCCCAGTTGTGCTGTAACATTATTTGTACAGATAATCATTTCTTCTTTCTCACTTGCACTCATTTTGTACAAAATCGGATTGTGTTTTAAATTTTCAGACTTTTGATAGATTACTATGGTATGTTGAGCACCTTATCAAAGAACATTTGAAAGACGTGCTACCATTTTGGAAAGCTAAACTGTGTCAAGGAAGTATAGAACTTTCTCAATTCCAAGATCAATCAATATCAGACTTCCTTAAAAAACTTCTTTGGCATCCAAAACACCATCAACCAAGGAAAGTACCTTTCGAAACTTGTCGGAAATTCACGCCAATTCATAAATATCTTTCCAGAAATTTCCATCTATTCTCCATTAATTTATTTAATGATTTATATATGGAAACTTTCCTTTTACAAGAAATTGCTAAAAGCTCGACTTTAACGCACAGTAAGTTACAAGTCATTAAAACTAAAAAATCATATTCGCAGCCTGGCTTGTCATCCTTCCTATTACAAGATCATCAATCCATAACAGAAATTCATCTTGATTTTTATGATCCAATAGGTATCCTGTTGGAAAGAAGTTTTCATGAGAAAGAGATTTCGGACAGAATTCCAACTGAAGTTACACATTCTTATTCCACATCCAACATTAACAGTCCAAGAAAAGTTTTGTTCTTAACACTGATGTTTGAAAGTTACATACGTGTAGGAATAAAAATGAAAAGATGGCTCCACTGGAAATATCATTTCACCTAGTTAAATTTTTGTATATAGTTAGAATAGGAGTAGGATTAATTTAGCTAGGTTATTAGGTTTACTTTTAATAGTTGGTAGGTAAAATAAGAGAAGAGATTATCCCTATTCTGTAAATAACCCTAGGGAATGTCTACCTCCCATTTCGTTAAATATTTTTCCCCATGATAAAATTTGCTATGGTTAACAGCGTTTGACATTTACTAAAGACAACTTTTCTCTATCAAGATTTTGAACTTCTGCTTCTATAAATAGCAAATCTTTTGGAAACTTGATCTGTATTATCAATAGAACTTTAACCCAGATATGATACTAGTTTCAACTCCAAGAAATTTGAAGAAAGCAATCTTAGTGAAGAAATTGTTTTATGTCAGTACAATGAAAGGCATCAATAAAAAAATAAGGATTCCCTATAGAAACAACCATTTCCAAAAAAGCTCTATTATTGTCGTCCAGAACTTTCTTAAGGAAAAAATTGACTTCCTCCCCGCTAAAGGAAATCGCAGCATTCAGAGGAACAATCTGAGAAAACACTATATCTCAAAGAATAAGAGGTCTCATCACGAGCCGACTTATCATGATCACAGATATTATAACTTGCTCAATTTGCCAATACTGTTCACCAAAACAGGGCAATGACTCAAGATTGTTGCAATCAAAAGACAAGGGGTCTCATCACGAGCCAGCTTGTTCAGAAAAAGTGTGAATCAAGTGAATGAATGTGTCATAATTTGGCCACCAAACCAAGACATTATTCTTTAGAGAATAATAAAAAAAAAAAAAAGGAAAAAAGTGTCAAAATGAGTTTTTCTCTGAAAAGTTGTAAATAGCCTTAAGCAGGATAAAGGATCATTACTGGGTAATAGGTAACCCTGTTGAGGTTATGGACGCCTGCTGGTAGCAGAGGCTCTACCTGCGACAAAGGAGCATATTTAAAAGGCTGCTACACAGGGAAGACTTTATTTTAATTTTTCTTACAAGACCAAGTAATGGCTGATGTAAATGTAAGGACAAGCTAAGGATACAAGTAATTAAAATAGAAAGAGGTTGAAACAAAATATCATTGACAGTTTGAAGTATAATATGTTTTATCTTTTTATAATAAAGTTTAAGTTTTCTGAGAGAATTTTTGTTTCAGAAGTTTGAAAAACATCAATAGAAGATCAGAGATAACTAGTTCTCCCAAGTGAATCGCCAATTGTTGTGGCCAGCAACACCCCCCCTTGTTCATTTAAGTGTTGTCCAAAATACTAAATGAATGGGGACCCTTAGTTAAATTTTAAAGAAAAAAAGCAAGAGTTTCCTTTCTTCAAAATAAGGTTACCATCGTAAGCTTAGAAAGGTCTTTTGAATATTTTTAACCCAAGTCTACGATAAGGGAAATATCTTTAAAACCGCGTTGCAAAAAAGATAGGAAATGTCTCCATTTCTCTATAATATCAGTATGCGCAAGACCCTCGTGTTAAGTATAACATCGCATCGCAATGAAGTAATACTCATAAGGAAAAAACTTCATGAAATACCGATCTGCGATAACACCTATCGCAAGATCGCATATCACAGAAATGAGTTGTCAAGATTTGGCAAACATCAAACTTATGCAACCTGCGATGTTGCGATCGCTGCGATATTATATTCTCGCAATCTGCGATGGTGCGATTTGAGATGGTGCGATCTGCGATGGCGCGATTTGCGATGTTACATAAGCAAATCATAAATCACTTCATCACGAATCCTTCGGGCACGCCATTCAAAGAAAAGCCACTTACCATATTCTGACTCAAGATCATGCGCTTTTAATGATAGTAAATGAGTTAGTTGTCAGTTATTAAATGAAATGAAGACGCGTGATTTTGTAAAGAATTACTTCACGTAAGGTGGCATATTTGATATATCTGTTGCATTTAAAACTCTCCCATCACCTTTCTTAATTAGTTATTTCCTTTTCACTCGTAATCTGCAGGAACGAAGAGCTAAGATGATTCAAAGCCAAACGCAGGAAGAAATGGGAAAGAAAAATAAAGCTCAAGGCTCTGAGGCAAAGGAAAAGACGAAGGAGATGGCACCTTTGTATACAGACACAGCCTGTAACAGAGACGTAGGGATATCGACATGGGAAAGCATGTACAGGCTGCTTGAAGAAGAAAATCCTAGAATAATGAAGGTTGATACTGCCGTGGGCTCACAACGCTCTTCCGAGGCGTCCTTAGAGGAGCTAGCATGTTCATTTCTTCACCGGATAGCAGCAAGACCCAAAATTCTACCATATACGGATATGATCAAGTGGATACTTGACAATGCAGAGATGAACAACAAACAATTCAAGGTTCAATGACATGGGCTCATCGGATCATTCGCCGCGCAAGATTTAAAGCTTATGTATCATCTTCCTGAACCGCAGGCGACTTACAATGCACAATTCGTTAAGAAATTTGTGGTAGAGAACCCAAACCTAGCAGAGACCACCAAAGATTGGTCCAGAAAAGAGGAGCTGCTCAAAAAGGACAAAAACGATGCTGCCACAAATGCCGATATTATGGATTGGGCCAAGATCTTTTCTGATAATCTATACACGACCGTTATCGATTACCGGTCTAAAAGATCCTTGTCTCAAAGGATCTATCCTCCTTTTTGTTTGTCTGCATATGTTATGGATTCTATTTGTTATGTGTCTAAATTTCCCACTATGGGTTGGAAATGGAATACCCAAGACCCATTACCTATCCATGCTTATCATAAGATGTTATGGGATTCCGAGTTCGTCCCACACTTCTACCAGATTTGTCACGGGCTTATCTTACCCTTGTATAGAATGATGTATGATGAAGACCCCCCGAGGTGCTCACCCGAGGCACCGATAGACATCATCCCCATTGCAAGATGGTTTGGGGAAGAATGGTTCCCGGGGTACCTACCAAATAAACTACGACTAGAAGCAGAATGGAAGCAGAAGGCGTAGGAAAAGGGAAAAGCGATCCAGGCATTGAACAGGTTAAATTGGGAATGTTACTAGGCATACTTGGTCAAGCCGCATAGCCAATGGACGACTGTGAAATGCATCATAAACGCGGCCAAAAAAGTAGTGCCATCTCTCATAGATTCTGTTTTCATAGCCCAGCTCAGTGCAGAAGTCAGCCAGCCGACTCTTCTCAAGCCCATGATGAACACTTGCAGCTTTAAAGACCAAGTTCAGAAATAGCCTTATTTTAGAATTTTGTTTTTTCCTTTAAATTAGATTAGAAAAAGGACGGTCATTTGAAAACCGTATCCTAAATTTTGTAAAGACACTATTATTAGAATTAGGAAGTAGTATTTTAACCCTTCTCATGCATTTAGAGAAGGGTTCAGAAATTTGTCAAAAACTTGTCCTCGGAACATGCACTTCTGCACCCTCAGAGGAGGTTTTGATGAATGGATGGATCAAGATTTATTAATGTTTGCATTTGATGTCTGCTACTGATGTTGCACTTTTGTACTCTTAGTAGATGTTAGAACAAGTAGAGATAAATCGTTTTTGCTTGAAGCTTATGAGTAGGATTAGTCATAAATGGTACTTTTATCTCTTGGCCATTTCTGCTTATATTCTTAAAGTGATATACAGTTTTCAGTTGTTTATATGTTATTGCATGAATGTATGAGTTACCATTTGCACTCTGTACGGTGGAGCCATTTATTTATGTTCTGATATATGAATAACTTATTATGCGATATGTTGTTCACAACTGTTTTGCCTAACTTCTTATGCAAAGTGGTTTATCTTAATTGATTTCTATTCTTATAATAGATGAATGATCTTTATTACCAGTTAGTGTTTGAAATCTCTTTAGATCGCATAATAGAAGAAATACACCCCGGGTTAGCGTAGATTAGATGTGTTGTTTCTCATTAGATTACAATAGCATAGAGTTAGTTTAAAAGTTTGAATTAAATTACTTTATTCTTAGATCAGCAACATCCAACTCTGCACACACACACATACACCCTTAGATTGGGAAACTGGTCCCATTATCCCCAGTCGGACCCGCTATACCAAATGGATAAGGAGCTGCCAACCAAGGTCCGGACCGGGTGGGTATCCCCCTTATTGTCGACCCGATTTTCGGGGCTTCAACAGAATCTAACCATGCGAATCAATATGTTTAGGTTAAACATGGTAGAGAATGCTTGATTAATAGTCAATGATGCAAACCATTAACAGGCATGAACATAACTACCAATAGTGAAAATGGCTCTTAAGGTACTCAAGTACATCTATGCAGTTTGAATAAATGATTTGAATTGAACACTCATATAATAAATGATTTTAAGTTCAATGATATAAACCTATTATCAAAGGTGAGGAAAATTTCCATTAGGGCATGCAAGCTCCAAGGTACTAAATGGTTTCTATGTCAACTTCCTACATAATGCGCTGAAGCCAATAGGAAGTGATTTGTTGTAGGAGGGCCTTCATGTATCCCCCATCAATGACATGAAACAAACACAAAAATTTGAAGTGGAACATAGCACAGAGTGATTAAGGACTAACTCAAGAATTATCGACGCGATAGAAGGCTTTAAGGACTGTAAACAATGGTTAATTCAGATACCAGGCTAATGCGATAAAAGGATTATAATACTGAAAAAAGATTGAACTTCTCTTGAACATATTGATGACATGACTATTGTCTTGGAAATAGTAACTCAAAAGGTAGATCATAAATCAAAATATAATATTTTTCAACAAGGTATGATCAATGAGAGCCAAGTGGATTTTCCAACCTTAACACAAGGAATGAAAGGGCTTCAAGTTAAAAAACAACTTACTTACATATAGAGTAGATATAAAATCCCTTCCCAATTTTTCCCCACCTTTCTAGCAAGTACCTCTTTATTTTTATGTGAGATTGAGGAGGATAAATATGCTCAAAACTATAAGCTCATCCTTCAGATTATTTTTAATGAACCCTAGGAAGCAGTGGTTCAGTTCGAATTTAGAGAAGGATCCTTCATTTTTTACGTTTTACAAATCCAATGAAGGCATAAGTCAATGTATTTTCATATTTAGATAGTTTGAAAAGAAATAAAAACTCTAAGATGGCCCTTTTTCTTTAGGTTTAACAAGTATAAAAACATGATAAAAGATAACTCATTCAACTAATTTAACGTAAAATTTTAACAATCCTAGAGAAAGTAAAGCTCAATGGTTTTTCATATTTAGGCAATTTAAAAAGAACATAAAGAATACTCTAAGGGTTTTTTTTTTTTGTAAATTTAGTTTCTAAAGTCTGAAAAAGGATAAAATACTACAATCGATAGCTCATCTAACCATGATTGACTAGAGTACACTTGTTTCTTTATTAGTCTATCCGGTCAAAAAAAGGGGTAAACTTACACTGAACATATGCCCTTTATAATCGTTTTAATGAGTGTGAAAGGAAACAAGTTCATTCAATAAACTTTTCATGTTTAGAGAGTCTGAAGAGATCTTATAGGAGACTCCAAAGAGTTCATTTTTCATATAGTCTTTAAAAGCCCAAAAAAGTGATAAAAGTATATTTGCGTCCTTCTCACAGTTTGATGAGTTAGAATGGAAAAGTGATTGCTTTCCAATTTTCAATTTAATTAACAAGCAAGAAAACTTAGAAAGAACTTGACATTTTCATATAGGTTTTCTGAGCATGAAAATATGGGTAAAAGAAGCTTGGTATTTTCATGAGTTTAATGATTCATGAAAATAATACCAAAACAAAATTTACATTTTCATATAGATTTAACCAGCATGAAAGTATAGCATAAGGAGCTCAAGGTTTTAATTGCTTAATGAGCATGAAAACAAGACCAAAAGGAATCTTAGGATATGTTTCATTTTTACACAAGATTGAAATAGAGAAAAACTATGCTTAGAGGTTGGTTTCATTTTTATGTGAGCTTGAAACCGAAAATAAATATGCTTGTGTTAGGTTTATTTTTTACACAAACTTGAAATATAGAAAAACTATGCTTGAGGGTGGTTTTATTTTTACATGAGATTGAAACCAAAAATATTTATGCTTGGTATAGATTTCATTGCCTCCGACATGACCTATAGAGGCTAGTGGCTTAATTCAAACATAATGACTAGAGGCACATGCCCCCCAGACTTTATGGAGGGATATCTATTTCATTTTTTAACGAGCTTGACACAAGAAATGAACTATGCTCATGGGACTCTGTTTCACTTTTTAACGAGCTTGAAATAGTTAAAGAACTATGCCAGTGGCACATATCTTGATCATGGCTTTCAAGAGGACAAATATTTGGTAGGAATACATGTCAAAGGACATACCTCATTCATGGATTCCAAGAGGCCTTCATCGGATGGAAAAACAATGCTTTGGAAGGAATAAATGTTAAGGGACTCAATAGCGGTAGGAATATCAAGCTCTAATGTCCCCATTGAAAGGGTCACCATATCGGCTACCAGATTAGGGTCAAAATAATTCAAGCATACAATGAGAGCATCTTTTTCATCAGTAAATGAAGGCATGGGACACGTTGCCACATAATCAACTTATGGTGGGGGATACAACTTTTATATAGGGAACGTTCATGGAGGTCGGATGGTTGTAAGTCACATTAGGATCGATGAATGAAAGTTGTTCAATAGTCACAATGTTTCCATTATGATGGAAAGACATCACTTGAAATAGTGTGGACATGATGGATTTATTGACATAGACATAGTCTCGCCCAAGAAGAAAATTTAAATCCAAGGGGCCTTGGACTACCATAACATAAATATAGATATTTTTTCCTTCCAAGGTAATGGGAAACTAAGGAAGGGGCCCTAAAGGTTCACTGGCTCTTTTCTTAAAAGGAAAAAGTTTATGAGTAACATACACATGTTTAGGGGAACCTATAGATAGCCAAGTAGTCGAGGATATAATGCTAAGATAAGCACCTTCATCTATAATAGTGTGATATATAGTATATACTCCTATCACAAGCCTACACAATGATTTGGAAAGGAATGCAAGAAGGGATATGAGGCTTTGTTAGTATTTCCAATTGAAGGAAATGACCTTAGTATTTAGAGGGGGTTCCGTGGGAATGGGATAAATACCCCCTTGCATGGCTGAATTTGAAGTAATAAGAAAAGTGTGAACGATATCAAATTCACTCTCTAAGGGGAGAGTGGGATCAACCAATGAGAAAATTGGATCGACCACTTCAACTTGACTCTTCAAGGGAAGAGTGGGATTGATCGATGATGGAGTCAGACCAACCACTTCATCAACTAAGGGTGGGTTGGGAGAGAACTTTCAATAACTAGTTGGAAGTTTCTACTGAGAAATAGCAGGTTTGTCCAACAATTTTGAGGCTTCATCCGTATGGGGTAAAAGGTGAGTTTGATGACTCTCTTTTGCATAACCTACAAGGAAACCCAACTTTACCCTTTTTCCTTGGAACCTTATAATCACTAGTTGATGTACCAACAACGAATTGAAGAGAATCCTTAAGACCACACTTCTAATACTTTTGGAATACCAGGATAACCATTAAGAAGGTGGTCACCCTTATAAGGCTTGCAAGGAAATTTGGGCTTGTGTTGTATGTTATAAGGTTTCTCAACACTATCAACACTCACAACAATGGTCGGTTCATTACCTCCTTGCTTATTTAACTTCTTCTTATTCTTCCTTTTCTTCCTATTCTTAGCTTCCTTTTTTTTTTTTAGAGTGGTTCACGGACATCCTGGTCAACAGGTGGCACTACGTCCAAAGAAAAATCTAGGCTGAAGCCCCTCGACCTACTGCAAGACCTGACCCCGAGGGCTTCGGGGAGAATGGACCCTGTGACCTCCTGATGGCGAGGCACTGATTTTGACCAACTGAGCTAACCCTTGGGGCTCTTATTCTTAGTGTCCTGGTTACTAGCATTAAGACTTTTACCAAGAGAGGAAGAAGAAAGGGAAGAAGACATAATGAGTGAAGAAGGAAAAGGGTCAACATGAGGTTGGTTTTGTTTACATGGAGAACTTAGTTGAGGAGAAACATGGGTGTTTGGGACCAACGAAGCTGAATACAACCATACTAGTAAACCTATCATGAAACTAGAAAGGGACAATGAAGCCATATAAGGAGGACCAATATTTCCAACACAAGGAAAAAGACCAAGAGCCCCATTAAAAATGGTTCCTTGATTAGCAAACTCTGAAACTATTTCCATCAAAATCAACCTAAGGTCTACTAAACAGGAAAGCAAACAACACACACTATCAAATATAAGGAAGTAAACATACAACACTTCCCACAGTGATCACACCAGTTGGTGACAAAATCCAATATCATGAGATCAATATGAAATGTGGGTAAAGAGAGAGTGGGTGGAACTAGTTATGCTAGAAACCTGCTTAACGACCCAAGGTTAGTGCAAGTACCCTCACTAAAATGTGGAGCACCCTCCAGGAAGGCCTGGGTGAGTTTGACCAACATTTGTTCCAAGTATAGTAAGGACTTTCCCTTGACTGTCACCTTGCATATTAGCCCTAGGATTATGGTCACTAAAGTCATTGCCTACAAAAACCTAGGTTTGGGGGATAATCAACAATCAAATGTGCACACAAAGGTAGGGTAATAAACCTAAAATCCCCCTAAGAGGTTCCTCAAAATGAGGGTAGTCCTCCCAAGTGACCCCTAAGTATTTTACAACACCATTTGCAATATGTGAAAATCAATTCCACTGAAACCAATGAAACATGATAAATTACTTCACTGAGCCCTGTTAGGTCCCTATACTACTATTATAACCCCTTATTATTATTAGTGTAACCCCCTTATTATATTGTTGTGCCCATGTAGTACCCATATTGTTATTATTGTGCCCCATAGAAGCCCACTATTGTTATTGTTGTGCGCCCTTACATTATTATTGTTATGTCGGCTTTGATTATATTATGACCCCTTAGGCTCCTATATATAGAAAGGAGGTCTTTTCATTTGTATCATCGAAGAATTGTTCATTTTTTTAATGTAAAGGAGGTTTCCCCCTCGAAGAGGTTGAATTCTAAGGCGTTTATCTCTCTTTTGTATCTTTTTGTGAGCTAGTTTCGTAACATTTGGTATCGGAGCTTTGGATTCTAGGGTTTCGCTATTCCAAATAGGCCATCATGGCATTTTCGCTATAATTTTTTTCTGGGACATTTCAGAAGCTAAAAGAAAACCCATTTGAGATGAAATCACGTTGAACCTTGGGTACGAATTGTAGATCTTGTCTCACTATATTTTTGGAGATATGATTTGAGGAAGTTAGGGTTTTCACAAGCTCCAGAATT
This sequence comes from Pinus taeda, assembly GCA_000404065.3. Classification (NCBI taxonomy): domain Eukaryota; kingdom Viridiplantae; phylum Streptophyta; class Pinopsida; order Pinales; family Pinaceae; genus Pinus; species Pinus taeda. Next base: position 23,048 of record APFE030317693.1, on the reverse strand, counting down.
CCATCTCAAACAAGTCATCATGGAAGTTAAGCTATAATTGTTTTTATACGAAGTTTCACACTCTGAAATTAAAAACTATTTGAGCTGAAAACTTGGTGAAGCTCGGTATCGAATTTCAGATCTTATTTTGGAGATACAGTCCAAGAAATTTAGGGTTTTTGCATGCTCCCGAATTACATCCCAAACAGGTGACCTTGGGAAAAGCGTCATAAATTTCTCCTTGAGCATCATATTGAAATTTCGTAAAAAGTGACAAAAAGTAGACAAACTATAGTTTGTTATCTATCATCAAAACAGTGACACGTGGCACTTCGTACAAGTTGCCTCTACTAAACCATGCTATAATTAGTCCATCATGGGAGATTAGGCATAACTCTTACTTCAGGAATCCAATTGTGATCAGACTTGTGAGGTTAGAAACAAGAACCAGAGGGATATAACAGGCCAAAATTATAGAACTTAGAGATCCAAAATTACAGAGTTACAGTTGTTTCAATTTTGAGTGCCTAAAATCAAGAAAAAGTGATATGAAGAATTTTGATGGAAAGGATCTATAAGTTTGATACTATATATGGAGCAATATTTTGATCTACATGAGGTGAAACTATTACAAAAGGTACATATTGAATATTTATATTTAGAACTAAATAATTTTTATGGTATAAAGGGCTTTTTTCTCATAAAACACTTGTCACTTTTTGAATTTTCATAGAAGAAATGATAGCACATTATGAGGATACCAAGAGTAACACCTTCTTTAGCCAATTGATAAATCTAAAGAAAAAGGGTTCAATGGCAGAGCACATTGAGGAATTCCAAAAATTGAATATAAGGGTAAATGATATTCTAGAGAAGAAAAGGGTTGATGCCTTCATAGGGACTTTAAAGGATAACATTCAACATGAGGTTCATCTTTGGGAACCTGATTCATTGGAAAAGGCCTTCAGGTTGGCAAGAAAAAATGAAAGTGGAATTATAGAAAAAAGGAATCCTACCACTCACAACTATAAATATGGAAGTGTTTTTGTTCCTATCGTTCCACAACCTACAAGGTTTACACGACAACAATTGGAAGAAAAAAGAGAAAAAGGGCTTTGTTACAGTTATGATAGCAAATACACTAAAGATCATAAGCATGTTGAGAAGAAATTACTTTACATAGATTGTGAAGAGGAGTAAGAAAAGGATCAAGCAACGTCAAAAGAAGAGGATATACACCAGGAATCAACCCCAGAGAAAGAAGAAATGAATCCGACCATATCTTGTAAAGCATCGACAAGAATTACCACTCCTCAAACTCTCCAGATAGAAGGACATATCAACAAGAAAAAGGTTCAAGAAGCAAAAGATCACATTGAGCATCAAGAAATGAATCCGAAAATATCTTGTAATGCATTGGTCGGAATTACCACTCCTCAAACTATTAAGATAGAAGGACATATCAAGAATAAAAAGGTAATAGCGTTGATTGATTTGGGTAGTACCCATAATTTTATTCATTGTAAGATAGCCAAGGAATTGAATTGCTTCCTATATCCAACACCAAAGTGTCAAGTGATGGTTGCAAGTGGAGGAACCATAAATTTCTCTGTAAAGTGCCATAATATCAAGCTATCCATGGGAAAATATGTATTGAATAGCCCAATTCTTTCCATTCCAATGGGTGGTGTTGATGTTGTACTTGGAGTCTAATGGATACAATCCTTGGGTAAAATAAATTTTAATTTTCAAGAACTTTTCATGAAATTTTCTTCGGAAGGAAATGAAGTTGAATTAAGGGGTATCAAAGGGAAACTGGGAAATATAAAGAGGAGTAATTTCACAATTATGTTCACTAGAGGTTCCCACATCGAAATCATCTATTTCTCCAGATATCCAAAAAGTATTGGACAATCATTCCAAGGTGTTTGAGACTCCTAAAGGCCTCCCACCTATTTGTGATCATGATCATCATATTCATTTGATTCCAAACATCAGGACTTATAGATATTCGTATGCCCAAAGGAGTGAAATTGAACATATGGCTGCCGAAATGCTAGAGGTTGGTATAATTATCCAAACAAATTCCATAAATGAAGCAAGGGATGAATGGAAGAATGACGAAGTAGGGTGGGAACTAATTCAAAAGTTGCAAAAGATCCTCACAAGGAAGGAAAAGTCATATTGGAACCTGAAGCAATCATAGAACCGAGAAAATGACAACTACGAAATCGATCAATTTCAGAGTATCTCATCAAGTGGAAGAACTTACCTGCTAAAGATTCCACATGGAAGGATGATAATTTTATACAGAAGCATCCAGAACTACTCAAGCGTTGAGGGATTTTTTTTTTGAAGGAGAGGGGCATGTTAGGTCCCTATACTACTATTGTAACCCCTTATTGTTATTAGTGCAGCCCCATTATTATATTTTTGTGCCCATGTAGTACCCATATTGTTATTATTGTGCCCCATAAAAGCCCACTATTGTTATTGTTGTGCCCTTACATTATTATTATTATGTAAACTCTGATTATATTATGACCCCTTAGGCTCGTATATATAGAAAGGAGGTCTTTTCATTTGTATCATCGAAGAATTGTTCATTTGTGTAATATAAAGGAGGTTGCCCCCTTGAAGAGGCTGAATTCTAAGGCATTTATCTCTCTTTTCTATATTTCTGTGAGCTAGTTTCATAATAGGCCCAATGTGACCTGGTGCTTAACTCCTGAGTAAGAGGGTATTCCCATAAACTTGATGCAGTAAATGAATTTCACTCCCTAACTCAAGATTCTATGCTTATTTTGTAGCCTTGGAAAGTTTAAACTCACCACCTATTTCAAGGCCCTAAACCTAATCTAATGTGTGTATGCTACTAGAGAATTGTAAACATGTCAAATCAATTTGATTAAGTCTTAATTTTAGGATATTGTTTACTCAGTAAGGATGTGAAGTCGACAAAAGTGATGGTTTGACATGACCTGAAATCTCTAATGTAGTGAAATGATATGCAACATTCTAATTTGATGAATTCTAGCTACAATAAGAAGTAAGAGGTTTTAAGCAAAGAAACAAGTGTAACATTCAATGCAAGAAACATGAAATACTTATTTGAAAGAAAATCAAGGAAACTTTAGGATACACAATCCCTAGTGCCCCCCGCACCCCCCCACCTTGGTTGTGAGGGGGATTTTTTTTTTAATACAACTTACTTTTCTTAAGAATTCGAGCTATAAAATACTCCACCCATAAACTAGAGTGCAAGAATTTTCCTTTCTTGTTTGGTTTCCAAATGCACTAAAAAGCTTCAAATGCAATATTTTCTTCCAACACACACTCAAAAACAAAAGGTGAAAAAACACAAAAAAAAGACTAGATCTGAAAAGTTTAAATTGTAAAGAAACAATAAACAACTTCAAAAACCATATCAAAAACACATCCAAGACCGATTAAGGAAAAACCATAGAGAATATTGACTTTTCTAATAGTGTCGTAGCCTATAAGTATGTTACAATGCGATAGTTATAGAGTGTCACAGATATTAATCTCCTTAGGTGGGACACTTTCACTTTGGTTCTAAAACAAAAGTGTGACAATGTAGAAAAAACTAGAAAATTTTAAAATATTTTCAAGATCTAAAAAGGATATGAGGTCTGTGAGTTAGATCTGGCTAGCTAGATATTTATAAAGCATGGAAACTTAAGAAAATAAGGATCAAACGACTATAATGAATATGAAGAATAGAATCATTCCCTATTATGGTTGCTAATTTTCTTTGGAGATAAATCCACCTTGTGGACAAAGGCAATCTCCCTAGATCTGGCACCCAGATCTAGAACAAAACGAACAATGGAAATAAAATTGCCCTAGGTTTATCAAACATCAAATAAAAAATGAACATAGAAGTAGGATGGATCCATACCTCTTTCCTGATATTTGTCATCGTTGGTTGTTTGTAATTATGGGTTGATAGAAACAAAAAAACCATCAAAGCACCAATGATTCAAAGATAATCTCATGTAACTTATATAAGTAATCAAGGAAGAAAACAATAAACATTTCTAGCACTTAAATAATGATTTATGGGAAAGAATAGTGTAACTGTATTAATAATGAAAAAAAGTTACAACCTGGCCTTGATGTTGTAGATCTCTTTATGATTGTCCTTCATTCAAATGCTTTGCTTTGAAAAGTTGGGTAGTCAAAAGATGGTAATTTGAGCAAAGTTTCACCAAGCTTCTTGATATTTTTTTACTAGCCATCTGAATGGGAAATGGTTCTCTTTGTAGACTTGGGAGGGGATAGTAGGAGATAAGGGATGGAGGTTGAGATCCAACAAGGTAGGGAGGTAGATCTAGATCCAAACCGATTAGAGAATATGCCATCCAAGAGGCTTCTAAAATAATTTTTTCTCATATTATTTTTAATTTTACCTTTGTTAAAACAATGTCACACCCTATGAATAGGAAAAGTGTGTTGGTATCATAGGTTAGGAGTTAGACATAATGTGACAACCTAGAAGTGTTGCCGATAAATATGGTCCCACCTATGACACTCTTTAAGATTAGGGTTTTTAAAGGTATTTTCATAAAATTCTTATATTCCCAAGTAAGGATTTTCTTCCATCTTCTTCAGGTATTGATTGAAATTATGCTTCAGATAGCGAAGGATAGGGGCATGACATCATTTCTCATTAGTGTAACAACTAGTAAGGATAGTAATATCTTATTGTTGAATTTCGCCGAATTTCCCTAGATGGGAAAAAACACATGATTAGAGATTAAATCTCTAGATGATGAGGTTTAATTTAAAGTATAATAGTGTACTTAAATAAGGAAAATATGTGGAAACCTAAGCATGCTAATAGGGTGAATATCCCTATGCTATAAATTGTCAACTTTCTAGCTGAATGAAAAGTAAATGAATATCATAATGAAATTGGTATCTTGATGTGAACATGGCACTAATAGTATGGATGATGTACCATATACTAATAAACATAATCAAAACATATCCTAGAGAGGTTTTTATATTATTTCATTAAATGTAATAGTTGTATTCATTATTTATACAAGCTAATGAATTTGATTTATGCTTATATAATGTTATGCCTTGATTAATATATGTTGATTTTATAATATTATGATGGTATTCATGATGTGATGATATGCATGAACATGTGGTGTGTCACTATTTAGGATGTCATGATAATGTTGATGAGAGATGGCATGAGGATTATTTTCTATGAGATGATGATGTTATGATTATAATTGATGCGTTGGTTGCATGTTATAATGTGACAATTGACAAGAAATCCATGTTATGAAGCTTTCACATTAAAATGATAAGAAACCAATAATTATAGTCTAGTTCAAAAGGGAATCCTCCTTTTACAATGTAAACAATATAAATACCAAGATTTGATGATTCGAAAACTAGGTATCCTTATATATATATATACTATATATATTATAATATATATATGAGATAAAGGGTACAATTATAATAAAATGGTACAATGAAAGGTTCTATCCTACATAACAATATAACAATAGAAATGTAATCACTCAATATATAGTGCTAAATAAGGGGTTTTAGGATTAAAATGGGACTTATATAGAGATTAACATGCTCCTTCCCTTCAAAAAAGTGTTGTCAATGGATGTTTTTGCATGAAAAACTCATCTTCCCATGTCATCACTTCTACGAGTAGGTTCTTCCATCTGATAAGGTACTTAGTAATTGCTAAATTTTTTAGCTACTTAATCCTTGTTTCCAAGATTTTTTTTGGTTCTAGTATGATTTCCCTTCTTCATCAATCTATGGTAAAATGGTTTAGATTGGGATATCATCATCAATTACCTTCTTTAAGAAAGAAAAATGGAAGACTGGATGTACATGTTTAATATGGCTTACAAATTGTGTTTTGGGTGAAAGCACCCTAGGGATTTGGGTTAGAACCCCAACAGAGCAGAAGCAAACTACAACAAGAAATACTCATACAGCTCAGGCAAGATGCTTATATTATCAAACTACGTAAGAGTGATTGTACCTAGATTTTCTTCGTTCAAGTAGGTCCTGCAGGGTTCAGACCCTTTGTAAATCCCGATGTTCTTCAAACCTGAAAATCATTCAATTAAAACATACATAACAGTATAGAAATAAAGAATATTCATGAAATTGACTTTATATCATATAAACAAATGATTGATCATACATCAAAACGACATTCATATATGAACTAAAACATAATTTGATGCATAAACATAATTAATTTCGCAAACAAGACAACATTTCTTTTATTGCAGTAAGCTATAAATAACATGGAGAGGATTCACCTGAGTCCTCTTCTGGCTCCAAGAAGAACTGTCCTCCGGATTCGTCCTATCCCAGCCTTCAACAATCTTCTTCCATCACCAACACCATGATATCTCAAGAAAAAGGAATGATATCTATAATATCTATAATCAAGGAAACAAGGGTTTCCTGAAGCTTGGGTAAGTGCATGAGGCATAGGGATTCATCAAACTCTGTCAGGGATAATTTCAGTGTAATAATTTTGTCTCTTCTCCTCCTTAAGGCCTTCCCATATAGGTCTTATTTATACCACTCCCAATTAGTTTTTTAGTTGGGAAAGAGTTGGGCCACGGGCAATAGGAGGTAATCAATAGGTAAAACCCGTGAACTGCACCCATAATTAAGGAAATTTAATTTTTTAAAGTGTTTTAATACATATACGTGGGTTGGGTATTGACTGACCCGCGTGTACATGCTTTTAGCTCAGGGAAAAATAGCACATAGGGAATAAAACACTATTTTTTATATATTTGGACCAAGTCTGGAAGGAGGGGTTTCCCTAGGCCATAAACAAAGCATCACATATACCAAAAGTGGTAAATGGTGCTATAACAGATGCCCCCTAATATATGAGGTTAGAAGGAGTACATGATGGCCAAAATGTATTAAGTGTATGGGAAAAATCATGCCAATACTAAGAAGGACTTCACCAGAATTCAGCTTTCCAAGCCATCAAAAGAGATCAGAAAGAAAATGTTGTCTGAGGTGGGCATACCAATCCTTAGAGAAAGTAAAGCATGTCTGCATATGAAGTACAATCAGATCCAATGTGTATACTAGTATAAAGGACTAAAAGTACATAATGGATCATTTGATTGTGATCGAAAAGGTACATGTCTGAATATCACATATAAGAAGACGATCAAAGATGCTAAAGGATGAAGCTGATCATTGATGTCAAAAACTGATCCCAATAGTACCAAATGAACATGATGGAAAAATGATACTACATTGCAACTCGGATGCCAGCATATAAGATGTCGCTGTGAAGAACTACAACATATAAGGTGGATGGTGTCAACTAGCAGCAACAGGAGCAACTAACAAGTGAACTAAAAGATGTTGATGCAACTCGAGGTCTTCACCGACCACCACGTTACATTTCTACACAATGGGAATGAATGATCTGAGGTTGACCACGTGAGAAATCATTTGATTATCCATGATTATCCATGAGACTACTCACTGATAATGATAATGAGAGTCAAGGTACTGAGTACAATCTAAAAGTGTAAATGAATGAGTTGAAGTCAAAAACTTGAAAGAATCTATCAATCAAGAGACAATGATGGTTTCCCACTATCGATAGTGAAGGAATCTGCCACTGATGACTGCAAACCCCAAGGTACTGCCAAATGGACTCTAGATCTTTTTCCTAGAGCAAATGAGTTGTATTCGATAGGAAAAGATCTGCTAGAAGGAAGGAATTAAGGCATCCTTCATCAATCTAATGCAAGTGTAACCCACAGGCCAATAATGTGGAAGGAATCAAATGAAAAAGATGTAATAAACCAACCAAAGCACATTTCCAGCATACACAAGATGTAGATAGCGCACGATAGAAACCCTCTGAACCAACCAATAATGAAAGCTGACATAGAGGCGAGGAATCCACCAATATGGTCAAATGGAAACCAAGGCACTCCATGAATCCCAATGTGTGATAATGAAAGCTGATGTTGAACACAAGGGAAACCACTCATTCAAAGACCCATGATACTGATCGATGTTGAGCATAAGGTGACCTATTAATAATGAAAATAGGGCCAGGGTGCAGCTCTAGATCTGCCCTCAGAGAAATTTGTTGTAGCTGATAAGGACAAGACCTGCTAGCAAGAAGTCAATGGATACCTTCTCAAACCGACACGAGCAAAGGACCAATATAACTGATGTGATGAAAAACATGACACTAACAAGCAGGGATGGCTAACTGAAAAATAGGTCAAGAGACACCACAGAGAGGCCGAATTAGGTTTACTTCCGTTGAGCAAAAGCATGACTCAATGATGACAATATGGCAACATATGATAACTCTGTATAAGTTTGTCATGCAAGAGGCATAAGAAAACTCTCCATATGATTGGAAGAGGTAACCAATTGGAGGAGTACTAACTCAATAACAAGGTTAAGATGCTCCTAAGTCAAACTAAATCCCACCCAATTGGAGGAGAGACTTTCTTTTGAGTGCTTTGTTCAAGGGCGACATGACTGACTCTAACTACCAACAAAATATGGAAATGTCGTCCCGTTCTTGCTCTTTTTGGAATATATAATTTTTTTTTCTTTTTCTTTAAGCTGGAAAAAAAAAAAGAATGCTATATTATAGTGGAAAGAATGAGTGTTATAGAAACATATGATCTAGTTCCTGGGAGGGGAACATTCCTATGCTCAATGCAGGGATATGAAACTGGTCAAGGACACTCAAAGAGATTCTCTTTCCATGGGTAAAAGGATGCGTCAAGTTGCAGAAGCTAAGTGATTGCATGGTTGACTTTGCAGAAGACATGGTCAAATAAGTGGCTTAAACACGAGTCCAGGTGAAGCCAGCTCAAGGCCAAAAGGTGCAAATAGTCAAAATGCAATGCAGCAATACAACTCAACACAAAGGAGACTCTAGGGTATAAGGCCAAAAATTAGCGTGGAAGAAAGGAGAATGTGTCTTCAACACTTCAGTCATGGTGGGGCTAAAGAGGACTCCCAAGCCTACTCAGTATAGCAGCATGGGAAACTAATGTCAGTGAGGTTCTAACTAAGATGCCCATTAAAGGATGGCTCTACCATCGCATCATGATTTAAAAATCAGTGAGTGAAAATGGTTTTCTAACCAAGATACGATGGGATTGACCCTATGACTAATGTATTTCTAAATGGAGGCTAGTATGAAAGATGCAACGGAAAATGGTTTTCCCTAACCTAAATTCTAGTTAGAGAATGATACCTGCCATGATGAGTCAACGGTCATGGGACCGAAACAACATCTCGAAGAAGTCCCCAAAATTTCCTGTAAAATCAACCCACTATCGACAATCCAAGGCCATAGGTCAAAAAATCCATGAGATAAAAATCAATTTTTGAAAAAATATTTTGCAATTTCAAAGTTATATAATGATTTTTGGACTCACAGTTTTTCATTTCTGTTTGGAGCAAAGAGCTATGGAGCAAAACGAAGCAAGCTTTCCTCTGAATAATTGGACCATTCAAATCACCCCAAAGTTTCTAGGTAATCCTCAAGTCCTACTTGTAATGTTTTCTGATAGTTTTTAGAAGTTTTTTCAAAGTTTTTGACCATGGGAAGCTATGCCCAAAATTCAACTCTGTGTACACGTGGGTTGGATGTGAGAAACCCGCGTATACAATGGCCCTACATGCGACTATGTGTAAAGGGAACCCGCATGTACGTGAGTTAAAGTTTTAACATATAAACTAACGGTTGAAACTTCATTTTTTTGCAAGATGACTATCACTTGGAAGGAAAGAGATCATACCACTATAGATAATGAGGTAATGAATGACCAAAATGCATTGGATGCTCTGAGAGGCTGTGGCTTACTTAAGTTCTTCAAAATGCCAAATCTGAAAGCCAATACATGCTTGCTAGAACTTTTGATCCACTACTAGAGTGCAGAGGATGACGCTTTCATGATTGACCAAATGCCTCTATAGATTGAGGTCAAAGACATTTATTTTATTATTGGTCTCTCCTTAAGAGGGGAGGTCATGCATTTAACAGGCAGGATGAAGGTAGTCTTTCGGTGGATGACTATGTCCATATATATTGTCCTGGACATCTAGAGAAGATTGCAAATCAAATTCCAATTAAACATGTGGAAAGTTTATCCTTGAGGATCTTGCTATTTACCATTGGATGGGTAAATGGGTCAGCTTCCCTGCATCAGGCATCACAAGTATCTATGAGCCAGGCAATGGAATGTCTTACCACAATATTTGACTGGTGCATGCCTCTTCTGACTAACATGAAGAGTCAATTGACCTCTACACAGAAGGGTCAAATGAAGAACTTTGGATATGGAACCATGTTGTGTTCATTCTTCTTCGAGAAGGTACCTGGGCTACGTCCCAAAGTATCAATGTCCATCAGCAGCCCTAGAGATCCACGAATGGGTAGATGGGAAGACTTGATGAAGCACCTTAGAGGCATTGACGTGCCCATAAGGACTTTTGATGATGAGTTTTTCACCTGGTGGGATCAATAGATCATCACGGTCGATGACTACCCATATGCTGGCATGGATTTCCGAGGAGATCCAGACTTAGTGTAACCACTAAGTGTGGTATGGGCAGACATAGGTAACAATTTTTAAGTTTTTATGAGTTTTTAAAGATTTTTTGGATTTTTTAATATGAAATGAACTTAGGAAAAAGTATTTTTGATGAGACAAAATACTGAAAAAATATAATAACCATGTTCCAGATGTGGGTCCAGTGAGACCTAATGGATTTCTGAGGCATAGGCGTCGTGGAAGAGGGGCTGAAGAGGTGGCAGCTGAGACAGAGAGAGTCCTTTATGTTGTTCAGAGAAACTTGGTGAGACTAACTCACCAGGTACCTATGATATCCATAAAGGATCTAACTGAGGAGATGCAGCGCCGTGTGGTAGGGGTACCATGGTACTGGGTCCGGATACTTCAGCGTGTAGCTAACGTTGTGGTTAACGTTTTAGCCGCTCATCTTGAGCTGAATCAATAGATAGATTTATGTATGACTAGACATGATTATGGGCATAAGCCCAAATTTTGAGGGCATCCTGTCCAAATTTTGTATATTATTTTTTGAACACTCCATCTATATACAAACGATTTTATGATATATATTCGATTTTTGTTTTTTTTTTATGTTATTTAATTTGATGAATGATTAATGTGCCAATCTAATGCTTGATTAGCAATAGAGTCAGCTAATGAATTCCCATATCATGGAATGTGAACATATGTGATATAAATAAATGATCGTTGCAACACTCTCACTCTCAAAAATTGGCCATATAAATAAGGATCGCGAACCCGATAAGTGTTATTTAACAGCGACACCACCAGTTGTGGGTCTAGATAAATTACCAACGAATCAATCCCATAAGATATTGCTTCGGATAGTAAATTAAGAACATCAGTATATTCGGAAATGTTGTTCGAAGTAGGGCCAATACATACTCCCCTCGACACCATCAACTGGCCAGATGGATAATAAATCACCCAAGCTGCAAAAGCAAGATTATGAGTGTGCCTACTTGCACCATTGATGAATTCAAAATATATCGAATCGTCTACCAATACCTGCCAAAGCAAATAAAAAGATACCGATATCAAAAAAACGCTAGACAAATATGTACAAAGATACAATATATACAAACAAACAATTGCTTGGCCAAAGCCTAAGAAAAATACTTCTTAAGGTAGAGCCCATTTTTGGGCTTCGCCAACTTGTTCCCTTCAAAATCACTTAATTCATAAGCCCCTTTTTCCAAAACACGCTTGACTATAAAGGGACCATACCACATAGATTTGAACTTGCCTGACCCTAGGGCGTCTTTGTCTTGGTCATAGACTAAGACAAGGTTGCCTTCAGAAAAAACCAAACGACGGACATCTTTATCATATTGAGTTTTAATCCTCTTCTTATGGGCTTCATTTATTATGGCTGCATCTCAACGCTGCTCATCAAGATGTTCCAAGTGAACAAGGTGTTCTTCGAGACTAGATGTCTTCAAAAGAAGTTCGACAACTAGCCTAAGGGACAGAATTTCACATTCCACAGGGAAAATAGATTCCAACCCGTAAACTAGTTGAAAAGGAGTAAAACCGTGGTAGTCTTAACTGAGGTTCTATATGCCCAGAGTGTCAAGTACAACATGATGTGCTAATTGGATCGAGTTTTATCAATTTTCCTTTGCAGGATGGTCTTAAGGGACTTATTCACGGATTCAACCTGCCCATTAGCCTGAGGATAATATGGATATGAATGCTCTTGCTGGAAGCCCAACTTGAGAGCTAATTCGGTCATTAGTTGATTTTATAAGTGACTGCCATGGTCAGTGACAATCTCTCTTGGGATACCAAATTGTGAAATAACTTGGTTGAAGAGAAACAAGGTTGTTGCCTCACTATCATTTTTGAAAGTAGGCATTGCCTCAGCCCACTTCGTAAAGTAGTCGACGACCACAGTGATGTACTTGTGATTCCCTTCCAAAGGCAGATTATAAGTAGTAATATCAATGCCCCACTTCATAAATGGACTGACAGTGATAACAGGAAAAAGTGGAGCTAAATGTGCGCGCATTTTCCGAGTATAAACATGACAAGGATGACAACGTATGATTTCTTCAATACAATATTTGAAAATTGAAGGCCAAAAGTAGCCTGCTCACAAAATTTTCTGGGCTATTGCAAGACCGGATATATGACCACCACAAGCTCCACTATGGCAATCATTAAGTACATACTCAACTTCTTCCAAATTTAAGCAATGCCTAAGGATTGAGTCAACCCCTCTGCAATATAATGTATCACCAATACTAACATAGTTTTTGTCAAGGTGACATAACTTTTGACACTCATCTTTGGAGAAAGCAAGTGGAAACTTCGAAGTTTGGAGATATATAATGATATCTCTGTACCAGGGATCTTGTGAAGAAATGAGGAATACATGTTTCTTAGGAAAATTTTCCTCATAAACAATAGCTTCTTCACAAGGCATCTCCGAAATCAATTCCACAAAAACTAATGACTTCTTAAATTTAGCTGACAAAAATTCAAGATCGAACTCTTGAAAAATAACAATCCATCTATTATACTTGCCCCCAATCACTTGCTTACTGAGGACAAACTGAAAAGGATTGACAAGTGTTTTGCGAAGCAGAATGTAATGATGAAATTGCTAGATCGCATGGATATTTTCCAAGGCCAATTTCTTGATGGGAGAATAGCGTAGCTCATGTCCTACTAAGCCTTGAGTCAAGTAGTAGATTACATGCTCACTGAGAGCATCATCCTCCTGAACCAGAACCATAGCGATGGTTGATTCCGCTGCAGCGAGATACAAAAGGAAATCTCTACCATAATCTGGTGGACTCAATAATGGAGTAGAGGTTAATGCTTTTTTCAAAGCATCAAAAGATCGTTGCACGAAATCATCCCATAAAAATGGAACTCCTTTCTTAAGAAAACACGTAAATCCTTTGGTAATCTTGGTGTAATTTTCTGTAAATATCCTCAAGAAATTTGCCTTTCCTTGGAGACTTTGAAGTTGACGAATGGAAGATGGGGGAGGCAACTGAATTATTTCCTCAACCTTGAAAGGATCAACTCGAATCCCTTCAGTCGATACGATGAATCCTAACAACTGACTGGATGTGACCACAAAAACACACTTATTTCAATTCAACCGGATTTTATAAAAACGACATCTCTCAAAGACTAAACAAAGGTGGCTGGGATGATCAATTTTCTTTTGAGAATGAGAAGCTAAGTAATCCAGGTATGTTTTGATAACATGTTTGATGTCATGGAAAGCATAAGACATGGCCCACTGAAAAGTTGTTACAATATTTTTAAGGAAAAAAGGCATCTTCTTATATCCAAACATGACCCAAGGACAAATAAAGGCTGTCTTGTGTTGATCCTCTGGATGGATAGTAATTTGATTATAACCAGAGAATCCATCCATGAACGAAAAAATTTCATTACCCGCACATTCATCAATAATTTGATCAATAAAAGGTGTGGGGTAATTTTCTTTTGGACAAGATTTATTTAAATCCCTAAAGTCAATACATACTCGGATCGTTCCTTACTTCTTATCGTTCCTTACTTCTTATCTACCAGGATTGGGTTGGAAACCCACTCAGTTAGAGGAACAGGGTAAATGAAACCCGCCTTAAGCAGCTTTTCAACTTTAGCTTTAATAGCTGCCGCTTTTTGAGGATTGACAGGTCAAAGCTTTTGACGAATAGGTTTGGCATTTTTGTATGTCTTGATCTTAGGCTAGACTATAGATGGATCAATTCCAGGCATTTTCTCATCAGACCAAGCTAACACATCTCAAAACTCTTTAAAGAGATAGATATAGATTTGAATTTCTTCAGGGGAACAATCAGCTCCAATGAAGACATTTTCTATTACGTTAGGATTCCTAAAGATGTTTACAGGTACTGTTCGTGAGATAGCCGACATGTTACCTTTGGCAAAAAAATTGTGTTGGAGCCCAAGGGTTTGAAACTATACAAACATCACTAGTAGACAAATTGGACAAACTAGATTAAACTTCACACAATGGAGGGAGAAAATATGAACGATGATGTAAATCATCCCATGGTTGATCCATGCCCACCATTGCTTCCAAAATTGCTTCTTCAGATGGTAAGACTATATCCAAGCAATCCAGAGCTGAAGTAGAATCGAGGGTCCAAGTCGGAGCCACATCGCCATTTGACTCCTCTTGTGAAAAAAGAGTGGGATGGTTGTCTACAGAGTTAACGATAGATTGATAAGTGAGTTCCATTGCAGACATGGAAATGCCATTCCACCTACCTACCTTCCATCTAATGTGGTGGTAGATGAAGGTAAGGGCCAAGGGTCCGAAAAATAATGAGTTCGAAAGAACTCTTTCTGAGAAGGACCCCTAGAGGATGAAATCACATTAATTCTAGCTGTAGGAGGAGGGAGGTCAAATATACACATTAACGAAGAGTACATCCCAACTCTTAAATTCTCAATAGGTTGATGGGGATTATCCACCAATGGAACAGTAGAATCTAAAGTTGCGTGAGAGTCACCTGGAGAATAGTCTAACTGATCAACTCTAACAATCCTCCCCTCATGAGGAAAACAAAGGATGTGGAATAATCATGAAACTATGGCATCCATCTCATAAATCCAATTTCTGCCTAAGAGGAGGTTATAATCCAGGTTCGCATTGATGATTTCTACCTCAATGTTCAATACCTTTCCCCCAACACAAATAGGAAAGGCCGGGATAATCTCGTGTGGCCTATGAGAATGCCCACCAAATGCAGTCAAAAGGGTCGGTGAAGGAACAACTAAAGGTGATCTAATGGCCTTCCAACATAACATAGACATCACGCATGTGGAATCTCCCTCATCTATATCTGTCTAAAAAATATTGATCTTTCGATATGTGGATTTTATCTATAAAACCATATGGTGAGCACTAAAGAATTTTTGGATCTACTGTGCCAATTGCTGAAAGCAAAGCACTTTTTTGAGCAGGGCATGACTAGAGTACCTCCAATGCAGACATAGCACAAGGACTTTGAGCTAGATCTTCTATAATCAAGTAGTTCTAGGTTGCCCTAGCATTAGGGTTAATAGTTGAGTGCTTTGCGGAGCATTTCAGTATCCGAGGCATAGTCTCAACAGAGGGCTGCTCAATATGAAGTGGTTTAGTGGCTTCAGGAACATATTTAGCCTTAGATGTTTCTGATTCACCATAATTTCATGCTCGTGTAACATTGTTGATATGAGAGCTCATCATATAAACATTTGACAAATTTTCCCCTTCCTGGTTGTCCCCGAAGGAGGTACCAATATTAGAATTTACACCAGCAAGTAATTCCTGCCCTTTGGGAAAAGGGTTAGTCAGAACAACTTGGGAGCTAGAGGACCCTTGCTATACTAATAAGAACTGAGTTTCTTGCATCTGAGAGTAGAGGTGAGTGAGATGATCTCCATTGCATAACTTGCATGGAAATTTTACCTTTTTCTTGGACTCTTTCCCACCCTCTCTGGCACCATTGCCCGGTTTTTTTGCATTGCCTTTCTCTTCGTGGTTCTTCTTCTTATCTCGTCCCTTCCTCTTCCCATCAGATTGTTGATTTCCTTTAGGTTTAGAGGTATGGATGGCGTTTATAGAGGTAGGTTGGGAAGGTGTAGGTACAGATGTTGCTACCTGGGTAGAAGAAGCAGTTTGTAGAGACAACTCTTGTAATTGATTCAATAGGTTCACCACATTAATATCAATCGATCCAACTATACCATCAGTGTGAGGACATGTTTTTGGTTTGGCTAAATCTACCTTAGATATAGGAGCATCAGGTAGAATTTTTTGAAGAATCCCAGGCTAAGGATATATCAGTTCCAATTGCTGGGCTTGGAAAATAGCCTACTCTTCTGAATAAATGCTGGACAAAGACACATCCTTTGAGATCTCAGGTTGTAATGATTTGAGAACCCATTCGAGAAGGAACTTTGGTGGGATTTCAGCTTTGATAAGCCTTTTCCTCCTCCTCCATTTCTGTATGTGACCCGAAATGTGAGTTGCGGTGTCTTGTTGAAAGTTAACGAGAAGTTCAGTTCTGGCTTCATATCGGATAGGAAACTAAAAATGGTTCAAAAAGACATTAGCCAAATCACATAAAGAAGTAAAGGTGCCCCCTAGAAACTCTATATACCATTTTCCTGCATTCCAGGTTAGGGTGCGCTGAAATAACCTCAACCTGATCAAATCATCTATCAGGGAGTTGGATGAGCACCATAAGTGAAATGTAGTTATGTGGTCTCCCAGAACTTCAACACTCTTCCCTTCGAAATTTGGGATATCTGAGGGAATTTTAGTTGGGACCAGACGCCAAGATAGATTGAACCGAATCAGAGCATTTGTCAATTTAGTTAAGTTCGGCAAGTTCAGCGTGGCCAGAAAAGGGAGCCATGGCGGACCTTGGGAATTCCATCCAGTGTGGGCGGGGTTCCCAAAGTCCTCAAAAGAATGACTTGGATTTTGAAAAACACCAGGTTGCTGGAAGTAACTCGTAGAGCCTACTGAACCAAAAGGTGCTCCTTGTGGTCCAACAAAATTTGGATTTTGGCCAAGTCGTGCCGAAAATCCTCCATAACGAGTGAAGTTACCCTCTAATGAGGTGTTGAAAGGAGTTGATACCCCTACTAAGGATTCCATGCATTAGAAAAGGGTGGAAAATTCTGAAATGAATTAACTGAAGAATACGACACTATCCCTTGTTGGCTGAAAACTTGATTCCCAACGCCTATCCCAATAACCGCAGGGTTTGTCCAACTTTGGAATGGGTTATTACCTTGACTTGTAAAAGAAAAAGGCATTGACACTACTGTTGGATTAGAGTGTAGTATATGACCACTTCCAAATGGGAAACCCTAAAAATAAGCCGATCCACTCATCATGGACATAGAGGCGGTCGATGGTATGTTCAAAGGAACTAAAGGAATCCCATGAGACGACATTCGATAAGGGATGAATACAAAACCAGATGCAGTAGCCTAAGAACTTCCACTTGTTGACGGAGTGGAAGTAGACCCAAATATAGCCGTGCTGGGAGTAATAGAAGGGATGAAAATAGTTCCTCCTCCTTGTATAGATATGGGAGTCTGTATGCTTGAAACACTCATCGTAGATGCTATGCTTCCAACAGTGGTCATTGAAGGAATAGATGGCTATAAACCTTAGCTCGAAGGCCTACGAGTCAGGGTTCCGATGTAAAATTCAATGTCTGGATGATCAGGAGGAAGAGGAGAATTCGGAGCCACAACCGACTCTGAAAGCTCTTCAACTTTGATATTGTCTTCCAACTAAAAAAGTACTCAAGCAAGGACTAGTGTGTTCCTCTCTAACTCTCTATTGGTGTCAGGTCTATCTTATGAATTAATGACCCCAAGCGGAGGATCAATCTCTGATGTGCCTGCTACCACTGGTTGAAAACCACTGGAAGAATTGCTCCTATGCCTTCTAGGAGAAGGCTCAGGACTCGTAGGTGATAGCCCACAAAGTCTCCTAGACCATTGAGATGGTCGATCAACCACTTTGAATTATTTAAAAGATCTACTTAAAGACTCAAAAAATTATAAAGCTAGGCTGACTAGGAGAAAAGAACACTCACTAAAAAGTCCCTAAAGATATCAACAATCAAACAACTCTCAAGTATTTTCACTTCGGGTGATTAGGACCGAACACCAAAATACAATAAAGTTAATAACAAGGGCCTTCTGAAAATAGACTGGGGTAATTACACCCCAGGCCTACTAGCAAAGGTATCAGAGGTAGTTACACTAACCTCCAGACAACAACCTTTGCTGGTGCAAGCCCCCAAGCTTCACAAGGGTGACCTCCAGAAGTACTGCTGAATGTGATACAATGTCAACCTTAGGTGCCACGGGATTCCCCTTCGCAACCACTTGTGTGATCCCTAGGATAGGCAACTATGGTTACCAACTCATATTAGAATCCGAACAGAACAATTGTGAGGCGATATCCGACAAGTAAGAGTTGGGGTATCTCTCGTCCTTATCTTCACTCTCCCTCATGCTTTACTACCAGTTACAGAGCTTTCCCAGTCTCCCTAACGCTATTAGATTTCACTCATTAATCAAACTTCTATGTTTTGTAATTTTGAGTGGCCTTGGAGAGTTAACTCTCCTCTCGCCTAATCCAAGGCTCTAATAAACCTAAACTTGTTGGTTTATTCTAATGACAACACAAAATTTCTAGTTTATTTTAATTAATCACTTGATTTTAATGGTCGTTCTTTAAGTCAAGGGTATAGATGGGAGTGAAACCAATGATGTTTGTATGACGCAACAACTAACTACATGAATGAAATCATTTTTTCTTTGATGAAAAGAGATGTCTATATGGGTTCTACGAAACTTCTACAAAGCAAAGTACTTTTTCTCTTCTTTTCTTGAAATGCACTTCACACACCCAAAAACTAAAAGACTATGAATGCTTTCACAATGAAAACTACCCTAATGAAAGATATAATGGAGATGAAAGATCCTAAATAACACTCAAAAAGCAAAAGCAATTGTTTATAACTCACAATGAGCCAACTTAAGTACTGAAGAGGATATAAATTTTGAACACAAAATTCTCTCCAAACAAGAAGGAAAAATTGTAAAAGATCGCAATTCACTTTTAAAAACAAAAAGAAACGAAAAACCAAACTTGGCAAAAGAAAAAAAAATAAAGTTTCTTGAGATCTTTTCTTTTTTAAAGAAGCAACGAAAACAACTTTTTGAAATCACCAAAATGCTACTAAAACCCAAAAGATCAAAAAAAGAGCACAAGGAGTTTTTACAAGTTACAATCTCGAAAATGAACGAAAACTTGAGCAAAAAGACTTCAAATTGTACAAAATTACCCAAAAAACAGCACAGATCTTGACAAACTGACCAAGAAACGAAGAAAGAAATACTTCCAAATTCGTCAAAAAGACTTTCAAAAAGCAAGAAAAGCTATGAGGCCACAAAACAAAGGAGAGCAATGCAAGTAGATTCGAAATCCGAGCTTGACACTGAAACTGAAAATAATCTCATGTTTTGGAGGACTAGAATAATCAAGAACTTTAGGACAAAGTCTTGTGAGCCAAAACATAAAATACAAACTCGCTAAAGAAGCAAACCTAGGCCAAATATTTTCAATGAGGAAGAGACTTCGAAACAATAATGTTAGGTCCCTACAATACTAGTGATTACCCCATTACTATTGTAGTTGTATCCCTTATTAATATTGTTATGCCCCTATTGTCCCCATATTGTTATTACTGTGCCCCATAGAATCCCTCTATTGTTATTTTTGTGGCTTTATATTATTATTGTTAGGTCGGCTGGGTTATATTGTGACTCCTTAGACTCCTATATATAGAAAGGAGGTTTTATCATTTGAATCATCCAGAATTGTTCATTTATTTAATGTAAAGGAGGTTTCCCCCTCGAAGAGGCTGAATTCTAAGGCATTGATCTATCTTTTCTATCCTTTTGTGAGCTGGTTTCATAACATTTGGTATCAGAGCTTTGGATTCTAGGGTGTCATTGCTCCAAATAGGTCATTGTGGAATTTTCGCTATAATTCATTTTGCGATGTTTCAAAAGAAAAAAAAAAACCCATTTGAGAAGAAATGATACTAAACCTTGGGTCCGAATTTCAGAGCTTTTCGCACTATATTTGCGGAGATATGATCTGAGGAAGTTGGTCTTTTTGTAAACTCCTGAATTAGATTCCAAACAAGTGACCTGGGTAAAATCGTCATAACTTTCTTGCTGAGCATCGGATTAAAATTTTGTAAGAAGGTACAGAAAGACGCCGGACTATAGTTTCTTGTATATATTTTTAGAACCAAAGGTCGAAACAGTGACACGTGGCACTTCATACAAGTTCGCTCTTCTCGAAAGGTATATAATCAAGTCATCTTGGGAGATTGTGCATAACTCTTCCTTGGAGAATCCAATTTGGATCAGACTGGTGGCATTGAAAAGAGGAAATAGAGGGCTACTATAGATCACAATTTCAAAACTGGATGATCTGAAATTACAGAGATACAACACATTCAATATCAAGCTCCTACAAGGTGAAAAAAGGTGTGTAATTTTTTTAATTTTTTGCATAAGCTTGGTTTGAAAAACTAGTTTGAAGGAATTCAAAGGGCATAATAAAACATTATTATCAGTAATTGATGCCTTGAGGAAATAAAATGCAAACACCTAGTAAGCAACCTG
This sequence comes from Pinus taeda, assembly GCA_000404065.3. Classification (NCBI taxonomy): domain Eukaryota; kingdom Viridiplantae; phylum Streptophyta; class Pinopsida; order Pinales; family Pinaceae; genus Pinus; species Pinus taeda. Next base: position 2,217 of record APFE030317693.1, on the reverse strand, counting down.
AAAGTTCTAGCATGACTCATGAAGAAGAGGAAGAAATGCAACATGATATATCAAAATTACGAGACCAAGTGCAACAAGTGTCACTTGCACAA
>APFE030317689.1:431-21058 GCA_000404065.3 Pinus taeda | reverse complement strand
AAACATAAAACAAACAAACACTATTATACTAATCATTATCATTATTTAATTCATGTTATTACTATATTGTTTGTTTGTGTTATCTTTTACTTTTTACTATATTGTAATGCTATTTTGTAACACTATTATACTAATCATTATTATTATTTAATTCATGTTATTACCATATTGTTTGTTTGTTTTATGTTTTACTATTTTGTAACACTACTATACTAATCATTATTATTATTTAACTCATGTGATTACTATATTAATAATTTTAATTTATGTTATTACTATATTATTAATTTTAATTCATCTTATTGTTATATTAATTATTTTATTACGGTGGGCAGGAGGAACTGGGGGAGCGGGAAAAAAAATTTTGAATCGATGGAGGCGAGGCGGTTTCGATCGGTGGTCGGAGACTAAGCTTGCAGGTGGAACCTTGCAAAGGTTACGAGCGGCAGGCAGATCCGTTTAGACTGCAGGTGCAGGCGTGGGTCTTCTTTCTGGCTGGCAGCAGGCAGTGGCAGGCGATGCCAGATTTTTCTTAATGCGAAGTTGCCTTCCAAAATCTGTCGGTTCTCTGCATCCCCCAATAAAATATGGTCAACTCAAGCGAGGCGGTGGACCTGGACCCGGAGTTGGAGGATATTCTCTCCATGTGGGGTAAGGAACCCACAGAAAAAAATATTCAGCACTTCTTTGGGGCCTATAAGATCTCAGAATCGCCTGGTTTTTCTTAGGAGACAAACCCCTCTCCTTTAGTCCTCGGCGGCAGCTCTGTCAGGGGGTATGCCAAATCCCGTATCCTGGACGCTAGCAGCCTGGCAGATATTCGGGAAGCTGTGGAGGAAGGACCGCCATTTGGAGGTCTTCAATATGCTCAGAAGGACAAGCTAAAAACGACCCAGTTTCTTCCTCTAAAGGGATCTGTGGGCACAGCTGTGTCTGGACAAAATGAGAACCTTGGAGAGGTCCCTGGCGGGGGTTCACAGTCTGCTAGAACCCTGTTGTCGAAGGAAACTTTTTTAAAAAATCTCAGTAGTGATGCTGTGGGAAATCTGGGCGCTTCCACCGGAGTTTCGAGGGGATATCAAGAACAGACACAAGCTCCACTCCTCTCTGGGTTTCTATCTGATATTTCTTTGACCCCAGTTCTGCCTAGGACGGAGGTAGGTTCACATCTGGATCCTGCTCAAGAGGATCAGGTTGGGAAGGACAGAGCTGGAGAAAACAGTGATCCGACTGAATGCACAAAGAGGGAAGGCGGGCGACAAAAACACAAAGGACAGATTGGTTCACAGGAGTTGGAAGGAAATCTAGTTTTAGGAATGGATATCTCCATTGAAGAAGCATTGGATGCTGCTGAAAACACACTTGTTGGAAGGGTCAGAGGGAAGCAGTTCTCGTCTTCATTCATACAAGCTTGGGGAGAACAAGGTTTTGTTTCAGAAAGTCCACTTCGGTTTGAAACACAAGTTCTGGCAAAAGGCTGGTTTTCTCTCCGCTTTGAAGATAAAAGAGATGCAACATGGGTTCTGGAGCGTAACTGGAGCATTGGGACTATCCCGGTCCTATTTAAACATTGGAATCCACTCTTTGACGCTATGAAGGAAAGAACAGACGAGTTCCCTGTATGGGTGAGAGTCCCGGGCCTTCCATCTTTTTTATGGACTGAATCGGTGTTTGAAGCAATTGGCAACAGGCTGGGCACTTTCATGGAGGCCGACAAATCCTACTTGAAAACGAAGAATCGGGTAATGGCACGTATCCTGGTGAGACTCAAACCTAGTGGTGGCCTCCCTCAAAAAATCAATTTAGAGTATAAAGAGTATCTTTTTGAACAGATCCTTGACTATGAACACCTACCATTCCGGTGTCATATCTGCCACGTTTATGGGCACCTTGCTAAGGAATGCCCTCTGCACAGTCAAAGGAATCGCTTCCGCAGGAAACCTATATCCAAGGACCCTTACCTTCGCCAGGAAAGAGCTGAAATTGCAAAACAGTCAGCGGAAGTCCTTGAGAATGAGAACTGTGTAAAGGAGCCAGCAGGGGAAGAGGCACAGTTCAATGGGCAGCGCCGGGAAAATACACCACTGAGCTCAGTCCCTTTGGAGGAGATTGCCAAATACGTAGAGGAAAATCCTCATCCCATCAGTGATCAAGAAAAAGCAGTGCGCCCTGTATCCCCTTCTATACCCCCTCAAAATCCTACGCCTGTTTTTAATCCAGTGCATGTTTCCCCTTCTGTTCTTACCCCACATTCTTCGGATCATCTTATCAGTATGGAAGCTCTTACTGTTCATCACAATCCTTCGGATACTTTGCTGTCCCTAGATCTGAATAATGAAGAGGATTGGCCCCCTCTGGTCTCCCCTCCTTCTCAAAAGCAACGCCCTTACAACCTTAGATCAATCGGGGGGAAATCTGCTCGATCTAATGTTGCTGGGGGGTTAGGGCAGTCTCCTTGCTGTAGTCTTATAAAGAACAAGAGAGGTAGGAAGTCGTTCCTATCAAAGGCAAAACTGAAAGCAAAATTGGACGTGGCCGATGGAAAACAACAATCAATCCCCGGGGTTCTTAGAGCGAAGAAAACTCCAGATCAGGTTCCTAAATGATCTTGTCATCATGGAACTGCAGAGGGTTTGCCAATAAAACCAAAAAATTGGCATTGAGGGAATGGATCCAAAACTCAAAAGCGGACATTGTTTTTCTTCAAGAAACTCTAGGGAAGGGAGTTGAGGTGGAAGCTATGCTTAAGACACTGGTTCCGGGTTGGGTTTTTTCAGCCATCGACGCATCAGGTCAGTCAGGGGGTCTCGCAATTGGATGCAAAGAAGGAAGAATCAAAGTTATCAATCAATGGGGTTCAAAGAATGCTCTGGGGATGGAGGTCCTCACTCCTGTCTCCCCTCGTACTTTCACCATTTTAAACATCTATGGTCCCTGCCAAGGAAGAGAATCCTTCTGGCTGGATATGATGGCTAAATCGTTTATGAAGGCCTCGTTGCTGATTGTGGGAGGTGACTTGAATTTCACTATGGGTAGAGCTGAGACATGGGGACCCACAGCTAGAGAGGATCCCTTGACGGACTTTTTTCACAAAATTATTGAAGATCATCACCTTGCAGATCCTCATCCGATAAAGCTCAAGGCCACTTGGCGAAATCGAAGAGTAGGGGAGGACCGGATAGCAAAGCGACTAGATCGCTTTCTCCTATCAGAGGATCTTATATCAACTACTCCTATAATCAGACAATGGGTGGAGGAAATTGGTAATTCAGATCACTTTCCGATTTTTCTGGACTGTGCCATTCCGCCTCCAAAACCTCCGGCTCCTTTCAAATTTAACCCAGCTTGGTTGCAAGATCCCACCTTCGTTGCTATTTTCAAAAATACATGGCTTCACACAAACTCAAGCTCAAGAGAGAACAAAGGTTTTCTGTTCATGGAGAACCTTAAGAGATTAAAAAAAGCAACAGTAATCTGGGCAAAAGAAAGGCGGCTAAATCAGAACGAAGCTCTTCGTAAAATCAGGGAGGAATTGGCTTTGCTGGAGAGCCCTGAGGAGGATGGATATCAATCTCAAACTTCAAAAGACAGAATTCTACAGTTGGAAAAAGGACAAAATAAAATTCTCTTAGACCAGGAAGACGAATGGAGGATAAAGAGCCGGGCAATATGGCTAAAATCGGGTGACGAAAATACCAGGTTCTTTCACAACTATGCAAAAGGAAGGAAATCAGCTAACACCATATGGAGCCTAAAAGATGAAGAAGGATCGGAGGTTAGCTCATTTACGGAACTTGCCAGCTTAGGGAAGAGGCATTTCGAAAGGATTTTTGCTGATTCAGGGGAGGCCTCTATAGCGCAGGTCCTTAGAACAGCACAGTGCTTTCCGCGGTTCGTGGAGGAGGAAGAAGCAGAGGACCTGTCTAGACCGGTCTCTAAGGAGGAAGTCGAGGCAGCAATGAAAATAATGGCTAAAGATAAAAGTCCTGGCCCGGATGGCTGGACTATTGAACTTTTTCTTTTCTTTTTTGACGTGATTGGGTCAGAAATCACTGATGTAATAGAAGAATCAAGAATGAAGGGAGAGGTCTACAGGCCTTTCAATGCCACATTTATCGCCCTCATTCCTAAGAAGGAGGATCCGGGGATCTTTGAAGATTTCAGACCGATCTCCTTGTGCAACTGTATATATAAAATCATTGCAAAAGTGATTGCCATTCGAATTTTCCCCTTCCTGTCCAGGAACATCTCATCGGAACAGTTCGGGTTTCTTGATGGTAGGCAAATCCATGAGGCAATCGGGGTCGCGCAGGAGGTCATCCATAGCGTCAGACAAAAGAAAAAGAAGGGAGTGGTCTTAAAAATAGACTTATCCAAAGCCTTTGATCGAGTTAGCTGGCTCTATCTGCGAATGATGCTGACTCATTTGGGGTTCAACTACACTTTCACTAGCTGGATTATGGGCTGTATCTCAAGTGTTAGTTTTGCAGTGCTGATCAATGGTTCTGCTTCCACTTTTTTCAATAGTCAAAGAGGTCTCAGGCAAGGATGCCCCTTATCACCGCTCTTATTTCTGCTAGTGGCAGAAGGCTTAAGCAGACTGTTACACAAGGCCAGAAGAGAAGGGAAAGTAAAAGGTATCGAGGTAGCAATCAATCTCTTTATCTCCCATTTATTTTTCGTCGATGATATACTGATTTTTACAAATGGCTCATCTAACGAAATTAAGGAGTATAAAAGCATTTTAGACCTCTTTTTGATAGCCACCGGGATGGAGATAAATACTAGAAAGTCTCAAATATGTGTAGCTGATCTAGCAAGGAGGGAAAGGGATAGTCTATCCAATATCTTCACTTTCCTGATTCAGCCTCTGGACACTCCCTTTAAATATTTGGGTTTCTGGCTAAAGCCAGTGGCTTACAAGAAAGAGGATTGGCGTTGGCTTACTGCAAAGATTGAAGCAAGAATAAATCATTGGAGTTTCAGGTGGCTGTCCAGAGCAGGCAGATTGACACTCCTCAAATCTGTCCTGATAGCCATCCCAGTTTACTGGGCTGCCCTCACTTGGGTACCTAAAAATGTGCTGGAGAAAATAAGAAAGATTTGTTGCAGATTTTTATGGGCAGGCATGGCGAAGGATTCTCCGTCTCTTCCATGGGTGGCTTGGGATAAGATTGCAAGGCTGAAAGAGTGGGGAGGGTGGGGAATAAAAAGACTCCCTAAATTCAGCATGTCGCTGGCTGCAAAGTCTGGATGGTGGCTAATAACGAGGGAGAACCTATGGACAAAGGTTGTCAGAAGAAAGTACATAGACCCAATCCCTTTGGAAGATTGGATCAGAAGTCAGCAGAAGAATCAGAAGAACATATCAGTCATATGGAAGGCTACGCTGGAGGCTTTCACCGTGATAGAACAAGGTCTTGCCTGGAAAGTTGGAGATGGCAGCCACATCAGAATTGGAAGGGACCCGTGGGTGGGATGCAGTGAAGCTTATAATCTCTCCCCGGGACTTCTTAGGCACCTGGACAGCAAAGGCATTGTCACTCTTAATCAGGTGGAGAAAGTGGGCCTCTCTAATGTAATGGGTCAGGCTTGGAAAAATGATGTCGATCTTGGTATAAATGTCAGATGGAAGAATGAATGGGCCTCCTTCATCCAAGAACTCCACCGATCTCATGTAAGACTCAAAGAAGGAAATGACAAGCTGATTTGGGCATTGGGTAAAACTGGAGAATACTGCCCCAAAGAAGGATACACTTTCCTAATGAATCAGAAAGGCTGGGATATTCCTGAGTGGTGGTCAAAAAGCCTATGGAAACTAACTAGTCCGGCAAAAGCTCGTCTCTTCCTTTGGTGCATGCTGAAAGGGAAAATTCCAACATGGGATAGATTGCAAACAAGATACCTAAACGGTCCAGGACGATGCCCCTTGTGTAAATCCGAAGAAGAATCCATCAGACACCTCTTTTCATATTGCACTGTTTCCTTGAAGATCTGGGATGAGCTCACAGGTCTGCTAAATATAAAAGCTCAATGGGGTTCTGCTCCTTTGGACGTGGCTTGGAAAAACTGGTGGCAGAATCATCCAGACGGCTCTATGAGGAACTTGCCGGTCATTTTCTTCTGGGGTGTGTGGCTAGCAAGAAACAATAGTATTTTTCAGGATAAGTCCACTCCTACAGGTGTTATCGCTCAAAATTGTGCAATGATATACTCCACTATTCCAGCTCCTGAGGTAAAATCCAATCCCTCTCGAGACAAGCACTACACCATAAGGGAAGGCATACCATGGGCATTTTTTGATGGTGCATCTCAGAATAATAGGGCCGGCGCTGGCATAAGCATTCATCTCTCAGTAGATCATTATCTCAAGGCTTCAGTTGGTCTGGGCTCCGGGACAAATAATTTTGCCGAGTTGTCTTCTCTTCATCTCCTGCTTTGCTGGCTTCTCCAAAGGAACATTCCTTCCATCCAAATCTTTGGCGACTCACAGAACGTCATCAATTGGGTCAATGGCAATTCTCTATGTCATAGCCAGATTTTAAATCCCCTGTTAGAAGAAATAATCCTTTTAAAGTCGTCCTTTACCAGTTTTCATATATGTCATATCTTTAGGGAAAACAATATAGAAGCAGACCTTTTGTCAAAGACAGGTCTACAACAGATCCTGGGAGAATGGATGACTGAGGAATTTTATTTGGGTCAACAAGTTTTTTCTGTACAGCCTCCATTCACCCCTCCTTCCTGAGCTGATTTATCTCCCTTCATATCAATCACAGGCTCTGAAATGACTTTCTTTTCAAATACTCTGTTTTTAATTAAAACTTTCTGAATTCTCTCAGCCCTGGGACGATTCAATCAGGTTTCTTTATATCTGCCATCTCCAAAGCAGGGGAAACGATGTAGCCGATTCCACAGATGCTGCGGTCCACTCCTGTAGGAGTCCATCATTTTTAAAAATAGCGTTTTTCCTACAAAATTATCGCGGTTCTGGAATTACTACCAGCGCGGATTTTATACAGTTCTGTGTATGTTTCACATAAAATTTAGATCAGAGGTAGCAAACAGTCTATTGCGGATCAGTCATCAGTGACAAACAAACACTTCTTCGGAAGTGGCTCAATGTAAAAAAAAAAAAATTCTCTTACTGTTAATGGAAAGCTCTCTGATTTTTTTTCCTGGAAAAAAATTATTTTATTACTGTATTGTTTATTTGTTTTATGTTTTATCTATTTTGTAACACTATTACACTAATCATTATCATTATTTAATTCATGTTATTACAATATTGTTTGTCTATTTTATGTTTTATGCTTTATGTTTTACTATATTGTAACACTATTTTGTAACACTATTATACTAATAATTATCATCATTTAACTCATTATTTTCTTGTTTTATTTTCTTGTTTTTCTTGTTTTTCTTGTTTTATGTCTATTTATTCTTATTTAAATAATAACCATTATTTTTATTTATTTTCTTGTAATATATTCTAAATATCATTTATTTATGATTTATTATTATTATTATTATTACTATTATTATTTCTTTTAGATTATTTATTATTAAGTGATTTTTTATTGATTATTTATATTATTATTTGTTATTTTATAATTTTATTATTTATTATTCATTATTATATTATTACTTTTATTATTTTTTTATTATTTATTATTAAGGGAAGGGATATTACAATGTTATCGCTATATTTTTTGTTTTGTTTTATGTTCTATGTTTTACTATATTGTAACACTATTTTGTAACACTATTATACTAATCATTATCATTATTTAGTTCATGTTAATACTAAATAATTTTAATTCATGTTATTACTATATTGTTTGTTTGTTTTATGTTTTATGTTTTACTATCTTGTAACACTATTATACTAATTATTATCATTATTTAATTCATGTTATCACTATACTAATAATTTTAATTCATGTTATTACTATATTGTTGTTTGTTTTATGTTTTATGTTTTAATTCGTCACTATCATATATGTATTTGTTATTTCAGTTTAAGATGCCTGTAGATTTCTCTCAAAGCCTATAATCTATACGTTTGTAAATTCTAGTAGAGGAATAGGCTATAAAAATAAAACAAAACTTTAGGTTCATGAATGACTTGGTTGTTATGGTCTATCGAGAGTCATGTTCTACAATTTTTCTTCTTTTTAAGAATAAAAGGTAGAACAATTCTTTCAATTTGATCTTTATCCCATATTCACAACCTGTATAAAGAATTTGAATAAATTCTAAAAAAATACTTAGATACTTATACGTTTCCTTTTGGTTTTGTTAGTTTTTTGTTTCTTAGAAGATCTCTCCATCCAACCATGAGTCTAGCTATGATTTCCAAAGCCTCCCATGAGCTCTTCTTCTCTAAGCATTTGTATACACTAGGCGGATTGAGTAACTTTGAAACCTCATGACTATGGCTTCGATTTTTTAACCTTCTCGGGTTGTGTCCAAGGCTCCCACTAGTTTGTTTCACCTAGCTCAAGGAGGTTCTCTGGATTACTTGGCATCTCTTGCCTTCTCAATCCCCTTCCTTTTCTTTCCCAAGGCCTTCTCAAATCTCTCTTCTTGGGGGAAAGGGTGTGTAACAACCAATAACTGTCTTGGGAGGTTTATGTAACAAAATTTTTGTTTCTAGAAATATATCTATTTATTTCAGATATCATTCTAAAGTCACTTGGAAAATTTAGTGATGATTTCCTTGATGTTTCTATTGGAACATAATATGACAATGAAATATAAAAGTAAAACAATAATCAGTACTATAACATGTACTTGTCATTTAGGGTGTTACATATAACCCCTCTTATGAGGAACACCGTCCCTAGTGTTCATTATAACTCATAAAAATAAAGCATGATAAGCCTTACAGATAACATCCTCGTCTTCCAAGGTAGCCTCCACTTGGCCATAGTGCTTCCATTGCACTTTAACCTAGGTGATGACTCGTCTATGTAATGTTGTTTCTCTTTGATAGAGAATACAAAGAGGATCTTCTAGGAATTTTCCTTCTGGTTCAACCTGCCCACCATGATGAATTATTATCATTTTATTTTGAAAATTGATACATATATATATACATATTTGTATGCACAAGAATTTAATTCACCACTTAAATTACTTGTACATTGTCCCAGTTAATTATATGCTTAGAATACTACAAATACTTTTTTAGTAGAGAGACATGAAAGACTTTTTGAATGTGGATATGGCTTGGTAGCAAAATTTTGTATGCTATTTGCCCAATTCATTCCAATATTTGAAAGGAACCGCAATACCGAGGTGCTAATTTAGCACATCTGCTCCACTATAGAGTGAATTTCATTGTCTTGATTCGTAAATATACATGATCCTCTTACTTAAACTCTTTGTAGGTTATTTTGTTATCTATATAAGCTTTTTACCAATACGTAGAAGCTTTCAAATTATGAACAACCTTTTCAACTGTTTTCTCCATTTCGGTTAGCATGTCAGGACCTAATGCCAATTCATTGATATGGCTGCCCTAGTCCATCGGTATCGTACATTTCCTCCCATACAATACCTCAAAGTGGATCATTCCTAAGGTGTCATGGTATCCATTGTTATAATAAAATTCAATCAACTGGAGGTAATCCTCCCATTTACTTAAATGTTGCATCACAAACATTCTTAACATATCTTCCAACACCTGGTTGGATCCCTCAGTCTACCCATCATTTTGAGGGTGATAGGCTATGCTAAATTCAATTTGTGTACCCAAACTAGAGAAAATATTCTTCCAAAATGAAGATGTAAACTTGAAATCCCAATTAGATATTACCACTTTGGGTATCCCATGTAACCTGAATATTTATTTCGTAAATATATAAGAAATTTGAATAGATTTATAGGTGGATTTCATTGGTATAAAATAAAAGGTCTTTTTTAATTTGTCAACTACAACCATAATAGGGTAATTTTTCTTTTTGGTTCTGGGAAGACCTATAATAAAGTCCAACGTGATTGTTTCCCACTTCCATTCACGAATAGGCAAGGGGCGATAACCCAGTGGGATGTTGATGTTCCACTTTCACTTGCTGACTAACTACCATTACAAATCATATGAATTTACAGTGGCAGGATGCTCTAGTCTAGTTCCTAGTGATGGAGGCAACCTAATTTCATAGTGGAAATGCTTATTCATACAAGCAGTATCCTTTCAAAGTGATCCAATTTATCTTATAAGAGACATTGTCCCTTCAACACTATTCTGCTAATAATTATAATTATTTAATTCATGTTATTACTATATTAATAATTTTAATTCATGTTACTACTATATTTTTTGTTTGTTTTATGTTTTATGTTTTACTATTATGTAAAACTATTATACAAATCATTATCATTATTTAATTCATGTTATTACTATATTTTTTATTTGTTTTATGTTTTACTATTTTGTAACACTATTATACTAATCATTGTCATTATTTAACTCATGTTATTACTATACAATTTGTTTGTTTTATGTTTTATGTTTTAATATTTTGTAACGTTATTATACTAATCTTTATCATCATTTAATTCATGTTATTACTATATCGTTTGTTTGCTTTATGTTTTACTATTTTGTAACACTATTACACTAATCATTATTATTATTTAATAATTGTTACTACTATATTGTTTGTTTCTTTTTATGTTTTATGTTTTACTATTTCGTAACACTATTATACTAATCATTATCATTATTTAGTTCATGCTATTGCTCTATTAATAATTTCAATCCATGTTATTACTATATTGTTTGTTTGTTTCATGTTTTATGTTTTACTATATTGTAACACTATTTTGTAACGCTATTTATGTTTTAGTTTTTACTATTTTGTAAGCCTATTATACTAGTTAATATAATTATTTAATTCATGTTATTACTATATTAATAATTTTATTTCATGTTACTACTGTATTATTTGCTTGTTTTATGTTTTATGTTTTACTATTATGTTACACTATTTTGTAACACTATTATCCTAATCATTATCATTATTAAATTTTTGTTATTACTACATTAATAATTTTAATTCATGCTATTACTAAATTAATAATTTAAATTCATGTTATTACTATATTAATAATTTTAATTTATGTTATTACTCTATTATTAATTGTAATTCATCTTATTGTTATATTAATAATTTCATTTCTATATTGTTTATTTGTTTTATGTTTTACTATTTTGTAACACTCTTATACTAATCATTATCATTATTTAATTCATGGTATTACTATATTAATAGTTTTGATTCATGTTATTACTATATAGTTTGTTTGTTTTATGTTTTATTTTTTTCTATTTTGTAACTCTATTACACTAATCATTATCATTATTTAATTCATGTTATTACTATATTAATAATTTTAATTCATGTTATTACTATGTTGTTTGTTTGTTTTATGTTCTATGTTTTACTGTTTTGTAATACTACTATAGTAATCATTATCTTTATTTAATTCATGTTATTACTATATTGTTTATCTGTTTGTCTGTTTGTCTGTTTTACTATATTGTAACACTATTTTGTAACACTATTATACTAATCATTAGAATTACTTAATTCATGTTATTACTATATTTATAATTTTAATTCATGTTCTTACTATATTGCTTTTTCGTTTTATGTTTTTTGTTTTACTATGTTGTAACACTATTTTGTAACACTATTATACTAATCATTATCATTATTTAATTCATGTTATTGTTATGTTGTTTATTTGTCCTATGTTTACTATATTGTAACACTATTATTCTAATCATTATCATTATTTAATTCATGTTATTACTTATTGTTTGTTTGTTTTATGACTATATTGTAACACTATTTTGTAACACTATTATACTAATCATTATCATTATTTAATTCACGTTAATACTATCTTAATAATTTTAATTCATGTTATTACTATACCGTTTGTTTGTTTTATGTTTTATGTTTTACTATCTTGTAACACTATTATACGAATCATTATCATTATTTAATTCATGTTATCACTATATTAAAAATTGTATTCATGTTATTACTATATTGTTTGTTTGTTTTATGTTTTATGTTTTACTAATTTTGTAACACTATTATACTAATCATTATCATTATTTAATTCATGTTAATACTATCTTAATAATTTTAATTCATGTTATTACTATATTGTTTGTTTGTTTTATGTTTTATGTTTTACTATCTTGTAACACTATTATACTAATCATTATCATTATTTAATTCATGTCATCACTATATTAAAAAATTTAATTCATGTTATTACTATATTGTTTGTTTCTTTTATGTTTTATGTCTTACTATTATGTTTTACTATTTTGTAACACTATTTTGTAAAACTATTATACTAATCACTATCATTATTTAATTCATGTTATTACTGTATTAATAATTTTGTCACTAGATTCATTTTTATCTGATTTCTCTTTTGAGGTTTGTTTATTTTTCTTCTTCCGCTTCCTTTTACCACCGGATTTTGATTTGGCCATAGATGATTCTATAACATGGATATCTACAGGAATTTAGTGGAAGAGTCTCGTGTCAGGGAATCTGGTAAAGTTATAATAGGAGAAGATTTCTTTGAAGATTTCTTTTTACTTTTGGTATTAACTGAACCAATCATACCATCAGCGACATGAGACCTTGAAGGAGCTACAATTATCTTATTGTGTTTTGGAAGGTCAAGGATTTTTTCATGTAATGTACCTGACTGCGTATAGACAAGGTCAAGGTACTGAGCTGAGCAATTACTTGCTCTTAATTATTAATAATGTTATTACTATATTAATAATTTTAATTCATCTTATTACTGGACTGTTTGTTTGTTTGTTTGTTTTATGTTTTATGTTTTACTATTTTGTAACACTATTATACTACTCATTATCATTATTTAATTCATGTTATTACTATATTATTTGTTTGTTTGTTTGTTTGTTTTATGTTCTATGTTTTACTATTTTGTAACATTATTTTGTAAAACTATTATACTAATCATTATCATTATTTAATTCATGTTATTACTATATTAATAATTTTTTCACTAGATTCATTTTTATCTGATTTCTCTTTTGAGATTTGTTTGTTTTTCTTCTTCCCCTTCTTTTTACCACCAGATTTTGATTTGGCCATAGATGGTTCTACGACATGGATATCGACAGGAATTTCAACAGAAGAGTCTCCTGTTAGGGAATCTGGTAAAGTTATAGTAGGATAAGAATTCTTTGAAGATTTCTTCTTACTTTTGGTACTAACTGAACCAATCATACAATCAGCAGCATGAGACCCTGAAGGAGCTGCAGTTATTTGATTGTGTTTCGAAAGTTCAAGGATTTTTTCATGTAAGGTACCTGACTGCGTATAGACAAGGTCAAGGTACTGAGCCTGAGCAATTACTTGCTCTTCAGTGATTTTAGGTAATAATGGTTTAACGAACCATCCTACTAAAATTTGATTCAGAATAAAAACTTTCACTAAACGTCGTCTACGTCGCCATTCATGAATATGATCTGAAATATATGTGGACGTTGACTATTTCAATGAAGTTAATAATTCCGTGCCATTGTCGTATCTAACAGGCAACTGAAAATGAGTTAAGAAAGAAGTGTCTAACTGACTAAAATTATAAAAAGGGTCTCATGGTAACTCAATGTATCATTTGGTAGCAAGACCAATCAGTGTGCGTTGAAAAAGACGTAAGCGAATTGAATCATCGATAATGGAATTAGATGCGCACCAGAGGTGATAAGTCATCACATGATTTGACGGATCTTCTCATGACTTACCCTCAAACTTTGGGATATCACTGGGCAACTTATTAGGCATTGGCAGCCAATACGGAAGATAGTTAATTGGATCATTCATAAGGCGTGATAAATCAGGTAAATCCAAAGTTGAAATAAAATATAACTGACAGCTAGGGTCTCGAAAACCTTGGGTAACAAGACCAGCCCCAGGAGGAGGATATTCAGGATAACCTATAATTGGATTTGCATTGGGAATATTATATCCTCCCTGAAAACCAAGATTAACTGGACCAAGTTGGGGTTGTTGAGGTTGCTGATAAGTATAGCCAGGGTACGGCTGATATTGATAAACTGGGTTTTGCACAATAGGACCAAATTGATACTATCCCTAGTATGGTTGATAAGTGAATTGCGGTTGACTTGTGACAACCATACTTGGACTAGGTTGTCCTACAGGCATCTAAATCAAAGTATGAACTGTAGGTCCTGACTGTGGTAAAGGGGCTTGAGGAGTTTGCACTGATGTAGGAATAGTAGAAACCAAAGCTGTCAATACTCCAGAAGTAGGTGGGGTAGATTGAACAGAAGCTGCAGTAGTTGCAACAACAGTTTGAGGCGAAGTTCGAGGTGAACTAGGCCCAAGCTGATGAACTACACCAGCCACAAAAGTTTGAACAGTAGGCCGAACAGGTTGCTGGGTTGGACTAGAAACCAAAGGTTGTCCAGGTTAACTTGATAACTACACATACGGCTGAAAATTCTATTGAGATGGATCCCACACCATGTTCATTCCGGGGTATGTACCCATAAAAGGTTGAGCATATTGAGGACCATAATCGGGTTGAGCGTAGGGCTGATAATTGAGAGGTACATTTCGAGTTCCTTGTACAAAATAGTTAACCAGAAGGTGGTTGGAAACCTTGAGTTGGGTATTGACTTTGAGGTTGATAACCTTGAGGCACGTACTGAAATTGGGGTTGACCTTGAGGTATATATTGATACTAGGGTTGACATTGAGGTATGTACTGAGTCTGGGGTTGACCTTGAGGTATGTACTATCCTGATGATATGTATTGTCTTTGAGGTTTCCCCTCAGGCAGTAACTGACTACCTTGAGTTTGCCCCCTAGGCGGTAACTGACTACCTTGGGGTTGCCCCCAGGCGATAACTGACTACGTTGAGGTTGCCCCCTAGGCAATAACTGACTACCTTGAGGTTGCGGGTTTGGAATAGTACTAAACATCATAACAATTTCCTCTACACTCAATGCTTGAGTTCCTTTATTACCAGTTGATATCTCATGTTCAATTGGTCGAGGAGATGCTCCTGAAAAAGTACCAGTGAGTGACTGATACCTCGAAGGAACATAAGAGATGCCATATAAAAATGTTTCTGGTGTTTCAGAAAACATGGATGACCATCTCGACATATTCAGAGGAGGATAATAACCATTGGGCGTATGATGAAAAGGAATTTGAGGTGGTGAAAAACTAAGACTCGATTTTTCTAAAAAGTTTGTCAATGATACGTACCAAGCGTCACTCCTAAAAGGACTATAGAAAATTGATTCACGCTCTGTAAGTTCTAAAGTCGGTTGATTTTTAGGGAGAGTTATATATTCGTCTGGACTAACAAGTTCTTTAATAGAAATGAGTCTAGAAGGAAGATTTTGGGTAATGATACTTCCTACCCTAGGTGAACCAGGACCACTAGAAGTTGGAGAAGCAAATCCTGAAGATGGAGTAGGAGCAGGTTCAGTTTCAGGGTCAGAAATTTTAGGTTCTTCAGCTAATTCACTAGTAGGAGAAAACCTACCAGTAACTTCAGAAAGTGAAATTGGCTCATAAATATACTTCGCTGTCTATACTTGATAATCAGGATGAAAAATTAAGGAAGACTCTTCAGCTTCTGGTGACCCAACTCTACTATCGCTAGGTGATACAACAGCTCATAGCCCTTCAAGTTGGCTTGGTGTATACTCGGTAGGTTTCCCCCGAAGTCTACGGGATTGTCTCGGTAATTCAGCCACGATTAAATATTTAATTATTCACACGCAAACGAAGAAAATCTCAATAAAACTACCTAAAGTCTCTAAAGAACCAAACAATTGAATCATACACGTAAAAAATTTAATAGTTCAAACCACACACAAACAATAACTCTCCGTACCAAAAACACTAGTTGGTGATGAAATCCAACATCGTAGAATTTAATACAGAAAAGGCGGTTGGAATAGTTACCCGTACAACCTTCTTAATGAAATAGACTGGCACAAGTTTCTTCACAAAAACCGTCTTGAGTTAAGAGAACCCCCCAGAGAGTCCAAGTGAGTCTAGTCGACGTCTATTCCAGGACAGTGAGACCCATCCTTCACCGTCACCTTAGGAAATAATCTTAATTTTATGGACACTAAGGTTACCAACATTAACAAATTCAACTGGGGAAATAGTCTACGATCCAATCTATGCACAAGGGCAGAGTAACAAAGCTCAATCCCCTTTAAGGCTCCTCAACATGATCAATTCGAGGTTTACGAACAAGTGACCCCAAGGTCCTCGAAAATGGTTAATCCGAGGTTTACCATTTATAATACACACAAATCTTCTATCTTTCCCAATGAGACAGAATTGATTGTCTCAAAGGTTCGAACATGATCTCGTGATTGACATATCTAAGAGGAGCTTCCCAGATATATCAATTAAAATTGGATTTATTTCCTGCCGCAAGATATAGCTACTTGTTTGTTTTAACTATCTTGGAGAGTTAATTACTCCCTACTCCAAGATACTAGCCTAAGCTATATAGGTGATAAGAGCCCTAGAAATAAACAAGATTGCTAGATCAATTTTAATTAAGCATTACTTTTATGGGTTGTTTATTAAGTCAATAGGTATGGAAATGAAACTTTGATGGTGTGAAGACTCGACTCCAAAAACACTAAAAAATGCACCTAATAATGATAAACAATTCATTTTTCCTTCAATGAATTTCTAGCTAAAAGAAAGAGTGTGAGAATGCAATTCTTTGAAAAACAAATATTTCTTTCAATGTGTAAATGAAAAGAAAATATTTTTGTCTTTTTCAATAAGAACTCAAAACGAGACTACTAATTATGCTCACAAAAAATCCCTTTTCTTTTTCAACACTCAAAAACTGCAAAAAATGATTCTTTCAAAAGAGATTCTACAATATCTAGAAAACACTCAAAACTATGAAAACTAATCTTGAGATCTAAAAAACTTCTAACAACCTAATCAAAATAAAAGCTTCAAATCTTTTTGAGGACGTTTTACTTAGTTATTTAGTAAACTAAGGATTAATTCATTCAGAATAACAAATCAATAGAAAAACATCCAGCTATGTTTTCTTTTATAAAAATGAAATTCAAAACTTATAACCAAGTTCATTGAAATATTTGCAAAGAGAAAACGAAATCTATTTCTCACCAGGGGCAGATTTCACAAACCAGTCAGACTCATCAAGAAGACAAAAAGACACCAAGGTGATCTAAAGTTTGTTAGGCTTCTAATCATTGAGTCACTACAGAGACCAAGTGAAAACCAATCCAGGCATGCAAAACTTCTATAAAATAATCTAAAACAAAAATACCAATGGAACTTACTCACAAAATATTTTTGACAGAACACATGTAGATCTGGGTAGACACTAAAAGTTATAAATGGAACTTAAACTTAACTGGAAGAAAACATTTTAGGTTTTTCAAAAAATTTCGCAGGGTCTGCAGGCTTCCAGAAGAACCAGATGCGGTACCACTCTGTGTACTAAAGGAAAAGTGCGGAGGTGCCCGCACTGTCTGTAAAAAGAAAGTGTGGTCCTCTGAAAACTTTGAAAAAAACAAAAAATAATCCAGATCCTAAAAACTACCCAATCCCACACACATCAAGCAAAAACTAGAAACAAGAATAAATTTCTCAAGTCAAAGACAAAGGAAAACCAAAAACCAAATTTAGTTCCCCAGCGGAGTCGCCAATTTCTTGGCCAAATAAATCGTTCTTGCAGACAAGGTTGATCTCGCTAGTATCAAAAGATATCTAGCAACAAGCAAGACAAGCAAATCTACCTTTATCTAAACATATTGCGATTCATTGATAAAAACTATAGAGGTGTTTAGACCCTACCTTAAGTCCAACGCTAGTTTGTAGCAGCCATCCTTCAACCGTCTGAAAGAGTTTCCTTTTGAGAACTTGCAATCACAAACAAGCACACATCAAATAACACCTGCATAGCTAATATCATAAATCATGTTCATTATGGTGATCAAGGAATCCATAAAATAAACCATAAAACATAGTTTATTGAGAAAAATAAACTTATTTGTATTAACTTTGAAATAGGAGAACCTTACAACCTTTGGTGCCTTGATGTTGAACAAGCTCTTCCCAGGGTGCAAAAAGGAATCTCCTCTACTTTGACAAGCCTCACACTCTTCCAAATGAGATCAAAGAGGTATGTAATCTCTCCTCGCAAAAGGTCAATTAGGAAGGCTAAGTTCCAACAACATTTCACCTCAAAAATATACAACTTTCAACCCCCCAAGTAACCAGCCCAATGCTTCATTTTATAGTGCAAAGGAAGGAGGTTACAGGTCCACCTATGAAGGGATAGAGTCCTCCTTCAAAGGGATAAACTCCTCACATAAAGGGGTTATCTCCTTAAGGTATGGGATGCATGAACCTTAAAGGAGTGAACTTGACACCTCAATATTCCTTCCAAAAGCTTCTAGAAATGACTCAATGTGAGTTTTTAAGAATATACTGGCGCCTTTTTGACTTTTACAGGGGTCTGCACCCATAACAAAGAGACAGAGCAGTCAGGTGCACAAGACACATGACCATTAGGTGCGGGACCGCAGGTAATGCTAAGAGAAAGTGTGGAACCAGAGTTTTAGAGACTTTCGAGGGCTTTGTCTTATTTTCAAGGCTTGATATGAAGAACTGAGGCTTAACACTTGCAAAGGAGGAAGGTATGAGTGGTAATGGACTCACACAGATTGCAGAATGTCAAGGTGACAATTTTCGTGAAACAAGACGTGTAGTGTTTTAATTGCGTAATGTCACAAATGTAAAAAAAAAATTCTCAATTAATAAAAATATTTGCACCTAGAAAATATGGAAACTCAGAAAAAATGCACCAAATAAACCAATATAATATGTAAAAAAACTAAATAGTATGGGGGGATATGCTATCCTATTTATGTTTTAAGCCATTTTATATATCAATTTGTTTCTCTATATTATTGGTATCTCTCTCACATTCAACTTCATTAACCAATGTAGCCATACGACGCCATGATAAATTACAGTAAATTGTCTTTTTCCATCGTTTAATTGATACCATCATGCAATAAATGTTGTTTTAAACCTATAAATGTAATGAATTGCACTCTCATCCAAATATATTAAAATAAGAAATTAACATATAATTAGTCACCAGAGTATACCTTCATAATAATGGATTACGTAGAAAGACTAAAAATTAAATAAGTCTAATGTAAATGAAAAATTTCAAATGTGTTTTAAATCTCCACCATCTGCTTACATGTCACCAATAGGTGCTCCCCTTAATATGGTGTATATTTAAACAATAATTAAGATACAAATAGAGATTCAAGTAATACACATATATAGCCTCCCATTGGGGTTCAAAAAACATCATGAAGTGAGGCTGAGGGAGGTCCATGCCATTAATATTACCTTAATTATAATTAATGATGGGTGTTATGACACCCCCAGCCATGCAAGAACATATGCATTTATGATAATTGATGAGAGGGATTTTTATTAATTACAATAGGATGATGGAGGTGGTAGTCACTATGTTGGTTCAAGCGTGGCACCTCTAGATTTGCGTTCTTGAATTGGGATCAACTGAGCATTAACATGGGAAATATTACCTTCTATAATGACTTATACGAGGTTTTACATTAATCAAGTTTCCCTATTATAGGGTAAGTCTAGGATCGTTCCAATCTTGTCCAATCAAGTCGGTCTTTCCTCTATTGAGAGCCTAGTTATGATTAGGTTTCTATTGTACAAGCACAAACTCAATAACATAGATGATCATAGACTTCCTAAGCTAGCTTTAAATTCCGGCCAAAACCACCTAAGGCTTAATTGGGGGTGGCATAAAGACACAAGGGCCTTGTTAAACTATTGGGAGATCAACGAGAATGATGCATTGAAAAACATAAATAACATTAAAGATATTGTTACTTCTAAGTTCAAAGAAAAAAGTGGCGTGAGAAAGATTTAGCGGGTAAAAGAAAATTAAGTTATTATAAGAAGGTCATTAACCCCACCCTAGAAGATCAAAAATAACTCTCTATTTTAACAAGCTCAAAGAAGAAAATTAATATAGAAAAGATTAGAACGAATTCTCATGAGCTCCATAGTGAAACATGTCGTTGGGCAGTTCCTAAAATGCCATGGATGGAAAGGATCTGCCATATATGTGAGAATAGGAACATCGAGGATGAAAACCACACGTACAACCACATTAGATCCCAGTTTCACAATCTTTGTTACAATACTAACATTCCTAGCCTTTTACAATGTCAAAATTATAGTGAGCTCGGGAGGCTTCTCTCCAAGCTCTTTGAGCATAAGAATAAAATCTTAAATCAAAATAAATAATCTATTTCTTTAGGTCCGATAGACCAATCTTTGGTCTCAGCGGATGTTAACCACTATCATCATCACTATGTTGTTTATTTGTTTTATGCTTTCCATTTTACTATATTGTAACACTATTATACTAATCATTATCATTATTTAATTCATGTTATTACTATATTAATAATTTTAATTCATGTTATCACTATATTAAT
>APFE030317684.1:35486-96109 GCA_000404065.3 Pinus taeda | reverse complement strand
GTTCTGGGATCATCATCAGTAACAGACAAAGAAAAGTTTGAACAGAAAGCAGATGGACTATACCTTTCTGGCTGCCTTCTTTCTCGAGCTGATCTTCTCACAGCGGGAGTTTGTGGCTCTTCATCTTCTGATTCCTCCTCTGCTACAGAGTCTGATTCTTCCTCCTTTAGTTCAAACTCTATCTTCACAGGTTCCTTTGGTTGGACTTCATGTTTAATAACATCTTTCACCTCTTTGAACACCACATCTCGACTGTACACAACCTTCCTTGTTTCTGGGTTCCCAAGCTTATAACCCTTTAAACCATCCTTATACCCAATAAAGATGCACTTTTCAGATTTACTATCCAACTTGGTTCGTTTCTCCTTTGGAACATGTACATATGCATCACATCCAAATACCCTCAGATGTGAAAGAGAGGGTTTCTTACCAGTCCATACTTCTTGTGGAGTCTTATCCTCCAACGCTGATGATGGTGACCTGTTGACCAAGTAACATGCAGTATCCACCGCCTCTGCCCAGAATTCCTGTCCTAACCCGGCACCACTGAGCATGCTTCTTGCCCTTTCCATCAACGTCTTGTTCATTCTTCTGCGACTCCATTTTACTGAGGTGTATATGGAGTAGTCTTCTGCCGTGCTATACCACACTTCTTACAGAATTCTTCAAATCCCTTGCTGCAAAATTCTCCACCATTATCTGTCCTCAGCACCTTTATCTTCTTCTCTGTCTGATTTTACGCTAGAGCCTTAAATTCTTTAAACCTGTCAAAGACTTCAGATTTCTTCTTAAGGAAATATATCCATGTATTCCTTGAGAAGTCATCTATAAATGATACATAGTACATAGACTTGCCCAGTGATGGAACTTTCACAAGTCCAAACACATCACTATGCACAAGCTCTAATATTTGTTTCGTCCTCTTACCACCAGAGGGGAAACTCACCCGATTCTGCTTCCCATATACACAATTTTCACAGAAATCAAAATCCAGAGAGCTATTACTCATACCTTCTACCATACCTTTACCATGAAGTATTCGAAGGCCCTTCTCTCCAATATGTCCAATCCTTCGATGCCACAACATGGTCTTCTCTCCAGAGACCACTAGATTTTCTGCAAGTATCCTCCTCGAACCATCTTGCAAGTATCCTTCTCGAACAATGTCTTTACACCTGCTTCATCCAACTTGCTTACAGAAATTAGATTTTTGGCCAACGCAGGAATATGCAGAACACCCGGAAGGGTTCTAACCCTTCCACCTTGCAACTTCAACTTTACTTTTCCACGACCAATGATTCAAGCCTTCCTATCATCTCCTAAGAAGACATCACCACCATCATATTTCTCATACTCGCAGAACCACTCTCTATGGGGAGTGAAGTGAAAGGATGCACCTGAGTCAAACAACCATGCCTCATGATCTACATGTGTACTTGAAGAAGCCAAGTACACATCCCCACCTTCATCTGAGGTGGTTTTCACCTCTGCAAAAGGAGTATCATCAGATCCCTTTCCTTTATCAGGAGCTTTAGATTTACACTCCCTTCTGAAGTGCCCTTCCTTTCCGCATTCCAGCACACCACCTTTATAGGTTTTCCTGGAGATTTAGATCTCCCTCTAGATTTAGATCTCCCACTTGATGACTGATTTTTGTTTCTGTTCTGGTACCGTCCTTGTACAGACAAGGCATCACCATTCTGGGTGTCCATATTTTTCCGTCTCATCTCCTCCGTTAGTAAGGCTGAGACTATTTCATCAAACTGCAAAGTAGTTGCATTGCTACCTATTGCAATAACCAGACTATCCCATGAATCTGGTAGAGAACAAAATAGGTTGATGCACTTATCTTCATCTGAAATTTTAATATCAACAGATGATAATTGACTCACCACAGTATTAAACGCATTCAGATGCTCTGTCACCGAGTCTCCATATTTCATCCTCAGGTTATACATATTTTTTCGTAGGAATAGTTTATTCACCAGAGACTTAGATTGGTACAAAGTCCCTAACTTTTCCCACAGAGCCTTCATTGTAGCTTCCCCTGATACATTCAGGAATACTGAATCTGAGACACACAATCGTATTTTTCTCTTTGCCTTCTGATCCAACTTCTTCCATTCTTTGTTGGTCACTCCTGTTGGTTTAGTACCCGGATCTACCGCGATCCACTGATCTTTATCCACCATCAGATCCTCCATCTTGATTTTCCACAACTCAAAACTCTGACCATTGAACTTCTCAATCTCTATCTTTCCGCTGCTCGCCATCTTCTTTCACCACCAGAATCGATCTCGCAGATCTCCCACTTAACAGGGTCTACCACAGGCCCCAGCGAAACCCCTCAGCAACAAAGGTGTCCCCTTGAAGCCAAAGCAGCTCTGATACCAAATGTAGGTTCTAACCCCGTACAGAAATTTGCTGCATACGAATTCTAAATGACAGGAAAAATAAAAATGCGAGAGCATAACACATAAAACACATATACACAGAGATTTCCCACTGGATCTCAAAACCGAGACTACCAGCTTGATTTTTCATTATTTCCTTTCAATGTTACTATACATATTTATACATGCCGAAGCATCCAATACCATGGACCGAAAACCATCGCGTCCAAAACCATGGACCGAAAACCATAAGTAGGTTCACCCAACCTTATATAGGGTCCAAAAAAAAAATTTCTCGGGGCGCTGCCCTGAACCCCGTAGAGGGGGGCTACTCGCCCCCCTCAAACCCCCTGGACAGGGGGGGCTGCCACCCCCCACTGCGCAATTGGCACAATGGAGGGGGGGCTCCACGTCCCCTCTAACCCCCCGGTTCACTACGTAGGTTAGTCATGGAAAGAATATAACACAACCCAACAGAGGCTTTAAAATATGCATTATCTCAAGCTCCTTTAATTAGCCCACTTGACCTCAACAAAGACTATATCCTATACCTATCAGCATCAGAGGTAGCCATTGTCAGGGTGTTAGTCCAAGATGGACCAGATAACAAGGATTATGTAATTTATTATGTCCATAAGAACTTATCTGGGCCTACATTGAAGTATGAGACAGAAGAAAAAAAAAACCTTAGCCCTTGTACATTTTGTACAAAAGCTTCGACATTATATCATCCTTCGAAGCACTATCGTAATAAAAACCATTAACCCCATGAGGTATCTTCTCACCCACTGTATGATGGACCACAAGTATGCTCAGTGGGTTTTTATTCTATAAGAATTTGATCTGCAATTTAATTCTCCTAAGAGAAAAAAGGCACTCATGCTTGCCGAGTTCATCACAGATCTCCCAACAGAGACCCGAGGCTCTCCCGTTAATGAGGTTCTTCTCAATGAACATTTATTTTTAGTATCAATGGAAGACCCCTAGTACGGTGACATCCTCCTCTTTTTAGGAACTCAAAAGTTCAAACCCCATCTTACCTATGATGATCGATGGCACATACACCACCAGCCCCCTCGCTACCTCCTTTTGGGGAATGTCTTCTATCGATGAGGCATTGACACCATCCTACGTCGATGCCTCAATTACCCACAAGATGAGCGAGCCTTCAGTTATTTTCATAGTGGGGCTTACACCTGCCACCTCTAAGGGATGGCCACTACCGAAAAAATACTTCGCGCTGGTTATTTATGGACCACCCTCTTCCATGATTGCATACAAGTAGTCAAACAATGTGAGCGATGCCAACAATATGCTCATAAGGCACAAGCACTACCTGCTCCCTCACATCCAGTCATAGTGGCAAATCCCTTCTGCAAGTGGGGCATTGACTTCATGACCTGTAACCCCCCATCATCAGGAAACCACAAATACATTGTGTTTGTCGTGGATTGTTTCACCAAATGGGAAGAAGTAATCAACGCATATAATAACACGCAGAAACCATTGTACGAGTTTTATTCAACCATGTCATAACATGGTTTGGTGTTCCCAAAGAGTTGGTTTTAGACCATGGTAAAGATTTTGAGAATGAAATATTTCAAGATCTATCCCAACACCTTGGTTTCTCTCGTGAGTTTTGCTTCACCATACTATTCACAATCCAACAGACAAGTATAAATCGTTAACAAGATCCTCAAAATTATGTTACAATGCATGGTGAATACTCTTAAAACCAATTGGAACTATATGGTATTCTCATCCCTATGAGCATATCGCATAATGGTCAAGGCATCTATAGGGTTTACACCCTTCCAACTAGTATATGACATAGAAGCAGTACTTCCCATTGAGCGTGAGATCCCTACCTTACACTCAACCATTGAGATTTTAGCTGACACCCATCCTTTGAAACAAAGTTTGGTAAACCTGGAGCTTTTCAATGAATGCCGAAGAGAATCCCTCCAAAATAATGAAGCACACAAGAAGAGGGTCAAAGCCTCATTTGATCGCAACATCACCCCTTGGACATTTATTGAGGGGGAGTTAGTCCTCCGCTACGATGTTGCCCAAGAAATAGTAGGACCCTAGAAGCTCAAGACCCTGTGTAAGGGCCCATACATCATCAAAGATTGCCTCCTCAAAGGGGCATACATATTTTTATAGCCTAATGGGACTTTCCTAAAAAATTGTGTCAATTGTCTCTACCTCAAAAAATTTCACCCATAAAATGCTAGAATGTACATGTATGCACCATGAAATATTTTTTATGATGATCACCTCATCGTGGATTCACTCTAAACATAAATCTCTCATCATGTGTCACATATGGATCATTAGCCAACCTATCACCATGGATTTGCTTATGGCACATCTCAATGGTCGCAAAACCTCACTACTATAGCCTGCACCATATACTCTCTTGACCAGAAACCTCGTCTCTCTAACAAAATTTGTATCATGTCAGCCACCAACAATCAAGATAAATATGATGCCATCATAGGTATTGTGAAATATGCCTACCACCGAGGTATCTATTACCGGCATGTATTTCTTGATTCCTAGGTGGTTGTATCGCAGTTGAAAAAGACCTTTCAACTCTATGATTCATGCCTTTTTCAAAAGTATCCGCCTGCAAAAAGTTTAGCTCAACATTTTGATCATATCACATTTATACATATACTAAGGGATCAAAATCATACATCTAACCACACAACTAATCAAATCCTAGATTGACATGCATCACATATATATAACCATCAAGATACATAAACCATGAGCATAATATCCATCTCAAACAAATGCAGAAATACATAAAAAAAACGTATAGACGCATAGGACATATCATGGGTGCTGCCAAAAAATCATCTTGTATATACATATACATATACATATACATATACATATACATATACATCTATATATATATATATATATAGATATATATCTATATATATATATTAGATATATATATATATATATATATATATATATATTATATATAATATATATAATATATATAATATATATATATATATTATTATCTATATATATATATATATATATATATATATATATATATATATATATATATATATATGAGTATAAAAATAGCCATGTAATCCACTCACCCACAGCCAAGATAATTAAGTCAAAAATACAGGGGAGCTTCCTCATAATGGGTGCTTGGCTTGGTACATACATAGTCTCATAAAAAAGCTAGACCCACAGGTCTCTCTAGCACTCCCATGGACCAATATCTGATTCAGGAGCCAAAATCAGACCAGTTGTAGCCATCGCCAAAGCTATATGGAGCAAAACTTGTTGATGCACTTGCTTAAGAGACATCTCCATCTCCACGATGACCTCCTCCAACCCTACCCAACCATCGATGGGAAACCCTCTAGTCAAGGCCTTCGTGCTTCCCTAGGTGTCCCTGTAACTCTGCAACTCAACCTCTACAAAAGCCAAACATGCCTCTGCAGCCTCGACACACTCACGCCACCGCTCTGTGTCCCTACCCACCATTGCACTTCTACCCTCACTAGAGGGTCCACCAATTTATAACTGACATCATTGCACCGAGTGCTCAGGCCTAGCAAGTGACTCACGTTCCTCAGTCTATGTGGCACAAGTGTTGCCCTTGTGACACTTGTGTGTCTTGGATAATTTCCTACCAAGTATGCTAGTGGTCGTCCCGCGTGACCCTGCATTTGCAAGTAAACAAACACGGTATAAGCATCAACATATATGAAAACCATACCTATGCATGTAATATATATATGAAAACCATAAAACGAACTACTTTTTGGTCCCCAGGCATCACTTGGAGTAAGCCCCATGTCTGGATATCCCTAGAAGTCCATGCCATGGTAAGGAAAATCCAAAATCTGCTGAGGATTGGAGTTAAACCAATCCTCCATGGTGGCATTCCAATAACACCCCACAACACCACCACTAGATCACGACATCGCAGGGGCCCACTGTTGCATATGAGGGTCCCTGGCAGGCTCTGCTGACATTGCTAGAATAGGATACAACTTCACAATCCTCTTGTACATGATGTTTCATAGAACACTCCCACATAAAAAACTTTGGAGAGTGCCACACTGCACCTATTTCAACTAGGACATCATGAACATGTATAAGAATCAAGCCCAATAAAAAAAGTGGCCTGCCTGCAACTGCTGGAGGACCGCTATCTATGGCCCTGATACTCTGTGGGGGGATGTTGACCCCACCAATCTAACAATCATCGCTAGATTTGCCTGCTTAGCGAGATCGCAGATGGCAACAATCCTAATGCAACCCTCCTCATAAGGGTTAGGCCCACAGTGAGCGTCACCCACACCCTCCACCCACTAATGGATATCCACGTGGACATCTGGAAGTGGATATGATAGAGCCTCCCCACGAGGCAACAAACCAATCACAAAATAGATATCAGTATGGAACGATATCGGTAGATCAGTCTGACGGGTCACCATCACCTGTCGGTCCACATCCCAACATCGAATCAAAAAGCGCAAGAACCTATCCTGCAACCTTAGAATGGGGTTTTGAAGAAACTTTAGTAGACCCCACTGCGCCAAAAACTAGATAGCTAGTAGATCCCCTGCCACCTTCGCGAGTAGGTGCACCCAGTCTCTCTCTATCCAAATCATTCTGCCATTAAGGATGTCATGCATCAAATATTTAGATCCCTAGGATATCAAAAAAAAAAAAAAAAGGCTTCTTTTCTCATAGTCATGCGTTTATGCACTTGAAAGATGCGCTAGCATGCGTATGTTTCTCATACATATGTGTAGACACAAGTCTTTCAACCCATACGCCATGATGACCAAGGCACAGAAGACCACACACTTGTGTTAAAAATAGGCGCACTATCCATACGTCTATGTTTGACATAGACATGCTAACTGCATGCGGTCCGACGAACCCCAAAGGTTTTTGCCATGGTATATCCCACCTTAGACACATAGACCATGCATTTGAGGGTTTCTTTTATGTGGCATCACGGTGAAAACCCCAAGTTTGTTGCGGCGACTGCGTGACTCCACAAGAGTCACCCACGGAGCCATAAAAAACCAACCTAAAAAAGGTCATACAAGGGACACTTATACAACCTATCTACCCTAAACCTACCAAAATCACAAAGGGTAGGGTACAGGCCTTTACCTATCTCTCCTTGTGCGCATCCATGGTGCTCTAGCTAACCACATTGATAAGAAATGCTCCCAAAGCTAGCTCTGATCTCTCAAGCTCAATAGTGCAAATGAAGTGATATTTGGCCCCCTCAGCCTTATCTATCACCCTCTTCACCATTTTTGGAGCCCATTACAGAAGCTCAGGACCTCCATTGACAAAACCAGAAGAGACATAAGGATCAATACCACACCATTCCCATCATAGAACTCTTCGTTCCAGCAATTGACAAAACTCAATTTTTAGATCTGCCACACACTTAGAAACTCATTTTAGGTACACCTTCTATAGTTCTTTAATTCATATCAGTCAGTTAGTCACAAATTATGTATATCTTTTAAAAAGATGCTTTCACTTCGGGTATTGGCCATGTATATTGCAGGTACATCATAAACAATATGCTTTGACAAACACCTTGATAGGAAAATAATAGGGCAAGTACCATTCTCCACTTAGCATGATAGACTTCCTCCTAAGCTTTACATACCCTGACATCATTTCTCCAAAATGCACAAAAGGGCCCATCATCTCGACCATGTTTATCACCACCTCGCCTTTCATATGATAAACATCCACACTAGTTGATAGAGCCCTACCACTCATGGCTCGCTTCATGTTTGTAGATCCCTATTCACTATTAGGAGCCATGACCACCTACTCCAGCTCGAGAAATACTCCACTTATATACCTTTAATTTTAGCCTCATTATGATGCACTAATTTTCCATACACCCCATTTCCTGGGAAACCCATGTTACTTTACAACATATCAAGACAGATGCACCTCTGCATCCTACATTTAGCCTATCATCCACCCATATTACATAGCCCATCTGCGTCACTTCATCTGTCTCACCAACCCAACATGGAGACGAACCAATGGGGCCCTTGTACTCAGCAAAAACACCACAACTCCATGCAAGTCACCATGATTATGGGGCATATGTATCCATGTTAGGACATCCAAATTGCCCTCATATTCTTTCAGAAAGTGTACAAATATTTTTTTTAGGAAAAAGACTCCAACTGACATTTTTCATGTCTTCTACCCAACGCCAATTTCTAGTCACCCTTGGTTGGAGCTCGCACATCACCCACAGTAATTTACCATCTTCATAGTAGTCAGAACATACTCACACCCACCCAAAAAATCCTACCTATTCCAGGGCCATCCCTATCATCAAACATGTTTTGAATGTTACCATTTGCACAAAAGCTTCGACCTTGGGAAAATTTTCCATATACCCTCATATCATTGGCTCTCACTATCATGCCTTATTTGACCCACACTATTATAATCTATTTACATCTCATATTGATTCCCCGACAGAGCATGTCAGGCGGTTAATGCTCCTTTCCTATCAACTTCAACATTCATATTCTAGGATAGAGGCAAAACCTTGGATACTCCACCCTTGAAGGGATATCCTCGGTTGGCACAATGGGAATCACTATTCCCCATTGATGTCATCGATCCCCTTGAAATTAGACACCAACACAAGTTTTCATGTCAAGGTGCTGCCATACTTAACAACCATTTCATTTCTTTGATTTATTTGAAGACCCCTGCATCACTAAGCACCTCATTCAACAGTTCTTACACCATGATATAAGGGAGGTACTCAAAGTTGAAGACCCATGCATCCCACAACACCTCATTCAACAATGCTTCACCTCTGTTATGCATGGGGGAACCAAATTTAGTCTATTTAACTAAGAAGAACCCTTGAGTGCATCAACAATTATCATCATGAGCCATCAGCATGTCAACCACCATAACATTTATTGGACAGGACCATTCCTTGTTCGATTGTAATAATTCTAGAATAGTCATCATAACAAGCATGGGACATGCCTGCCTCATATATACATTTTTACTCTTTAGGTTTTCGCTAAAGCATGGTTATCATTTATACTCAGTCAAGGGATTTCTCTACTCATCTCCATAACAAGTCATCCTCTCTCTCGAAAATTGGACGATACTCTTCGTCAGAGAAAAAAATGATGTATTTTGGCTATACATTTGCTCCTAACCTCATACATCAGGGGGAAATTGTTAACACCAGAAAATCGTACACATTTTTGACAATCCAGAAGATGCTAAAAAATTTCCAACATAAAGCACAAGTGTATTTTTCCAGCTGAATACATCATGAAGTTTAAAAAAATAATTTCTCCTAAGGTCCAAAGTTTATAAAGATAAAAATTTGAGGTCGCCACGACTATTTATTTGATAGGTGCACACATGTGAAATATTCTTTAAAAGCCACACGATCGAAGAAATGGATGACTCAACGATTTAGGACCACTCCACACACTTGGAGCTGATTCACTGACATGATCTTAGTCTAAGAAAACCAAATTCGAGTTGCCCTGAAGATATGCAACCCTCAATGGAAACACCTTGTCCTACACGTGTCATTATCATGCATGAACCAAGAGAGGGAAGATAGATTAAAAAATTCTATATAAACAGGCCCTCAGAGAGCCAAAATATGAGACATTGTTATGCTGACCAAATTGCTATTAGAGAAAACCATCATTCCATTGTTGAAGCCAAAGAAGGGAAAAGCACTATCATGTTGGCCATATTTCTTCTAAGAAATCCATCATCTTAGTGAGAAAAGAGGAATCCACCATTGGAGAGTCTTCATACTTATTTTAGAATGAGGAGAAACTTGCAAAGAGATTAAGGAAAATAACCCCTTTTTGAGGATTTTTGAGTACCATAGCTCAAAGAATTCTCTTAATGTGTCTAAGATTCATCTATTGTATTCAACCTCTACTACTAATAGTCAATAAAGGGAGATTTTTCCATTATTTTATTGACTTGTTTACTCCATTGAGAATTGTTTGTGTATTTACCTCTTTGTTTTAGTTTCTGTTTATGTATGAATTGTTTCCACTATTTACAATGTTGTGTTTATCTAAGTCTGTCCACTAACAACACCAATTCTGACTGTGATCCTTTGCAGTGTAAAATAAACTGTTAAGGAGGTGTCTTTTGGTACACCATTTCCACAAAAACATAACCACACCTACTATCGATGAGATGATATTCTAAGGAGTTGTCTGTGAATGAGGGTCATAGTAAGTAAGTTGATTCATCATAACAATATTTACATTGTGGGGATAGCTCATATTATAGAAGACAACATATGCAACAACTGACATGGCAAAGGTGTAACTATGACTCAATAAGAGGTTATAATCTAAAAGGGCGTCGATGACTTCGATATCGATCATGACCATCTTGCCAATAACAATTATAGGAAAATTCCAATATAGACTGAGAGCTGTGAGGGTGACCGTCCCATGCTGAAGGGTGATGGTGGATGGTGATAGGACAAGGGAACCAAGTTGCTTCCAGAAACTAGCAACCATTACACAAGTGGAGGTGCCTTCGTTGATAATAGACCGTTGAATAGAGGAATTGTTTTATTGAGATTGGTATCTAAAATGAAACGGATAAAGGAATGGGAGGATGTTCCACTTTATCAACATCAAATATGATCAAAGGATCATCAAGAGGATTGATGAATCCCAGAGTAAACAATAAATATTTCCATTAGGAGGGGCATGTCTAGAGGACTTCCAACATTGACATGACAGTAGGAGATTGCGACAATCATCTACTATACTATAAGTATGGGTGGATTTAGAAGAAGAAACATTTCGACATAATGGACCTTTGGTGATCTTGGGGTCAACCTATACCTTAGGTTGAGGGATCTGTAAGGTAGTGTTTGGTGATGATAGGGGGCTGAGTGGAATTTTTGGGTTGGGAATTAGTCGTTGACTTATCAAGAGGATTGCCATATTGGTATGATTTCTTCGAAATCCATCATGATAATCTGATAATTGCTATTTCTAGATTTTAGAGGTTGAGGGGCTATAGTACTTTGTGTGGGTTTGACGGCCACATATCCTTGATGAGGAAATGGATTGGTAAGAACTATCGGTTGTGAAGAAGTAAGAGGAGGAGGTGGAGCCATAGGATGAGGTCCTCTAGAGGCAGCTACTTGAGCTTCCCATGCCTGACGCATCTAAGGTAAAAGGGGACATTCATGAGTATAATGGCCATAAAATTCACAACAATCACAAGATTTATTTTTTCTAAGAGCCTTGTTATGATTGGTTGTTTTCCCTATTGCTGGGTTTATTAGGTTGGTCACCCTTAAGGGCATTAGGTTTTCAACCTTGGTTGCCTTGGTTACCTTGAGGTTGCTGATTCTGGTAACACTTCCCCTTATTTCATCTCTTGGGGTTAGGGGGTTTGGTAGTACTCTGCTGAGCATACACTTGATTTTGTGGAGGTGGTTGTTGTTGTTTTAGAGGAGGTTGAGGCACTGGTGTTGGTGGGGCTGGAGTGCTAAGCGATGCATAAGGATAGTAAGGTCTCTCAACAATGTTTTGGTAACTAGGTTGAGAAACACTCCCCCTTATTTCATCTCTTGGGGTTAGGGGGTTTTGTAGTACTCTTTTGATCATACACATTATTTTGTGGAGGTGGTTATTGTTGTGGTAGAGGAGGTGGAGGCATGGAAGTTTGAGGAACTAGTGTTGGTGGGGCTAGAGTGCTAAGCAGTGCATAAGGATAATAAGGATTCACAAAAATGTTTTAGTAATAAGGTTGAGCAACAACTAGCCCTGACATCGACTGATGTTGATGGGGAAATGCATATGATGTACTTGTACCTTGGTAAGAGTTGACACACGAAGGATCAAGAGGGGGATAAGTGTATGAGGAATTGTTTCCTCCTTGCAGTTAACCATAACTCATAAGAGGTTGAGAATATGGTGTTTCTTGTGGGTGTGAAATATATCCAACGATACTGTCAGTGGCATGAGATGCCTCTAGTGCATTGGAAACACCAAGCCGATGCAGATCAGGGAGGAACATATAAACATAACCTGACTGTGTATATATCAGATCCCATTTCAAGGATATATGGAGGACTACTTCCTCAATTTGAGGGAAGTGAGAGGTGACATTTTTAACTATGGGGACCAATAGGGTTCGCAAAACCCATTCCATATACACACAGTCTTCAAACTCAGGGGATTTACAAATGCTCCTCATTTTGTGCCATTCTTGTACATGGTCAGAAAGGTGGGTTGCATAAGTTCTAAGAAAATAGGTCAATAGTTTGATACCAATGTCATATCAAAGGGGTAGTTGGAAATGTGAAATAAAGGCATTGGCGAGAGTTTCAAAGGTGGAACGAGAGGCATGCATTTGGTCCAAACACCATTTGGAAGCAACTCCAGTTAGGGTGCATTGGAAGAGATGAAGACGAATGGAGTCTTCTGTAATGGAATTGGATGAAAACCACATGTGGAAAGAGCTTGATTGGTGGGGTCTTCTCCAAGATTACCTTCAAACATGGGAATGTCGGAAGAAAGTTTGGTGGGCATGGGAGGCCACTTCTAGTTATGGAGAAGAGGATCATTGATGAGTTGGCTTAAGTTAGGGAGGGTCAAACCATCCATATAGGGAAGCAAGGGTGGATTGATGTCCATAACTAAAAAGGTTCTTTCGGTGGGGTTACCTTGGTTAAGACCCTAGTTACCACCTGAGTTTCCACCACCCACATTAGCACCTGACATGGTGGTGATGTAGGGTTGGGAAGATGTAGAATTAGAGGAATAACTAGAAGAATCAGAACAACTAGAGTCTGTATGTGGACTCAATGGACGACTAGGAGGATGGATCCTAACTCGACAAGTAGGAGTAAGAGAATATCCTAAATTAAATTGGGGGTGAATACCATAGAGTATCCATAAAAAATGCTTAGGGGGTGCAATGGTGTCAATACGAAGATGGATCAAGAGGCTAATGGGTGAAGATAGGAGAAAAGAGTAACAAACAACAAGAAAACACCTAGAGCAATGATGCCAAGTGTAAACTAACTATAAAGATATGCTACTCTAATTCAAGAAAACATGTCCTATCAAAGAAAAATGGCCTCTAGCCTAAATATGATCTAGATCCTCAAACAAATATTAATTCTACTATTTTAGATGGCCTTCTAAGAGACTTCTTACTTGACGAAATATGATCCTCATAGACAAAGTTGTCTAGAGAAAGGTGGGGTAGATGACCGATTTCTTTCCCACAGCTAGTCCTCTAAGGTGTTTTCTTAAGATTGGGCCACTAAGGTTACCTTCATCCCATGGGGAATTTCGAGCCTTGAGCTTCTTAGTGATCAAGCATGATACAAAATTCCCTATGATGAGTTGGGTAGCCTTGAGGAGAATCACTCATATCATGATCTAGCCTAACCCTCTCTGAATCAGGTTTCTAATGCGCTTTGGTTTTGACTGTGGGATGGTGAAGGATTTTAAGCTCCCTAATATGTCAAAATTCTATGTCTCAATTGATAAGCCTTATAAATGGGTAATTATATGGGCTCATTTTACCTCCTAACCTAGTCAAATCAACCATTCTCTTAGCTTATTGTATGATTTTTTTATTATATTTATGGTTATAGGGTGAGTTGAGTTAGTTATTATGCCATGTGGTCTAACATGTATTTAATGCAGGTTATTGATGGATTTTGAGGTCAAAGTCAAGGATCTAGTGGTAAAACTGCAGCAATAAGTTGAAGTAGACAAAGGAGAGTACTTATAGGAGGGAATTCCCCTCATTTATTTCTCCTCACATCGAATTCCCCTTTATTCAACTTAGAGTACAAGCAGCTGAATCATGCACTAGAAGGACGTCGAGCAAGTGGAAGATGATCGATAGTTATCTCAATTTTTCGGAGCCAAGCCTCCCTGATTTTAAGGAAGTAGTTGGTAGATTCAGATGTATAATTAGAGAAGCCTATGGCCTCACTAGGGTCAATTTTTTTTGCTTTTGTAAACACTGCTCAAATTTTGAGCTTACTATTTTATCACAGTTTTATGTAATCTTGCTATTTTTTGATAATGAAGATGGAATCATTTTTGAGCCAGCATTGAGTTATCTCAGAGGGTTGAAGCTCTTGTGTTAGGGCCCAATCCAAGCAGCCAAGCTTCTCTTTACCTTTATTTGTATGCTTTACTTCAGTTTGTAAATTGGTTTGTTGTTAGATGTATTTCTCTTATGGTTAAGAATAGGTTGCTTTTGATGATTTAGTAGCTTGCTTCCATTTGTGCTTTCTGTAGCAAGTTAAGTAGTGACCAGAGAAGATTCAAAAGGCTAGAAAACAATGCCTTTGCCTCTCTTCCTCCCTCTAGGACCATGATTTGAATCAAAGACTGTCTTGCGGCCCCAAAAATACAGATTTTCCTCATTCCTAGGACTTATAGTGTTTGCAGCTTTCTAGTAGGTTGATAGTCCAGTTTTTCTTTGCTTTAGATATTCTTTATCGCGTTCACTTCCGGATTTGCAATAGTCCTTTTTCTTACAACATTTCCCATCATTTTCTTCTATACATCATAGTTTAGGCCATTTTAATGCAAAACTCTATTTTTCTTAGGATGCACTCATTTCATTGGTTGCTTTATTTTTTTGGTTGACTGTCAGTTTCTATGTAGCAAATCTCTTCCAGCAGTAGGCCAGCTTACCAGCAATCACACCCTCCATCTGATCCATGCCCTATAGGTCTCCCAAACCTCACCTCAATTCTGCCTTAGTTTCCTTCATTTTTGGTAGAACTTCTTCCTCTCTCCTTGAGCAAACCCAATCATATTTCCCTCTCTTGGTGATTCATGGTATACCTTAGGTGCCCTAACACCTCATTCCAACCTTCATTCAACTTTTCCACCCACTATCACACCCTCAAAACAATGAAAATTTTTCTCGGCCTCCTCCTGTAGGCCTCTTGTAGTTTTCCTATGTCCTCCTATAGTTTTTCCTGTAGACTTTCTCTTGAAGGCCAAGTGTGGGAAAAGCCTCCAAAAGGCCACCTAAGACCTCCTAGGACCCATCCACACCATCCTACATCCTCCCAAGCTCCAAAACCACCCTCTAACGCCACCTAATCGCTGCCACACTCACACACAATAAATTAGATGCATGTTAAATTCACATAAAAACACATAAAAATCCAAAAATATGTTTTTTTCTTATTTACTTCCAAAAATAGCATGGTTAGATGTTTTTTACTTCCTTGAGTAGGTAATGGCATTTCTTTCATGGTTTTCATTTGTTTTTTTGGCAAAAGTAGAATTAGCTTGTTAATTAGGGTTTACTAGGTTTTGCTTTACATTCCAGTCTTTCTCCTTTTTGCAGTTAGAATAGCATCTGTAGAGTAATATTTCTTTCATTTCATCACACATAGAGATTCTTCTGAAATCTATAGAAGTTGGCTTGAGCTCCTATTGATCTTGCGCCGGCTGACCAAGTGACAACCTGCAGTGAGAACTAGTACTTGTGCATATAGCATTGACGCTTCCAAGTTTGTTACGAATTACTGAGTTCATAAAAGTAAATTTGGTAGCCTTGGAGTTGCAACATTCTTGCTACAATACTGGCGCTCACCACTTTTTGGTGCCATTTCCAAGGAAGCATCAGAGTATTCTGTGATTACTACTTTCTTCTATTTCCTATTGCAACATTTTGCTAATAGTTTATTTCGACAAAAGTAGACTAGTCATTTCTTTTCTTTCAGTTCTTCATTTCCTTACTTTCCTTTTCATTTCTGCAAATTTCCATTCAGCAAGTTCATTTCAGCTAGTTGCAATTTGTTTTGTTCAATCACAATTTTAGTTTCTGCAGGTACTTTCAGTGTGGGGAAAAAGAAACAAAAAACCAACCAAAAATATTTCCTTTCATGCCTCATAGGAGTAGAGGTAAATTAGGAAAATTTTTGCCCAACACCCCCAATGCTTCACACAGTCAACCTTCTCTCTTCTTCGGTGGCTATAATCAAGAAGAAGTCTTAGAGAAACATCTAGACATATTTGAAGAACCTATAGGGGAAGAAAAAGAAGAAAACATTCCTCTGAAGCCAATGGCTGAAAACAGAAATGCTAGGGGAAATGGAGAGAGAATAAAGGGTACCTTCCCCATTTGGGAGACCAATGGAGACACCAAAATGAAGAATATAAGTCCTTCAGCCCTAACTCACTTCCATGGTATAACTATAGAAGATCCTGACACCTTCTTGTTTGAGTTTGTTGTCATCTATCAAACTTATGACTATGCAGAAGATGAGAAAAAGTTGAAATTGTTTGCTTCTACTCTTAAGGACGCAGTACTGCACTAGTTCATGGGATTACCTGGCAATAACATCACAACTTAGGCTCAGATGTAGCAGGCCTTTGACAACAAGTATCGAGACTATTTTAGGTCAAAAGATATTAAAGAAGAAATCTTCTGAATGACCATAGGAAGTGATGAGTCCCTGGAAGACTATGAAGAGAGGTTCCAAATCAGTTACAAAAGGGCTAGGTGTACACTTGACCCTGAGTCTCTGAAGTTGGTCCTGCTCAAGGGAATTTGGGAAGACCTTTTAGACACCCTCCATCTACTAGCCAGGGGATACATCTACCAACTATCCTATGAGGTCATAAAGGCTGTTTTTAGAAACCATTCTAGAGCAGCCAGAAACAAAGGTAGGGGGTGTCAACCCATAGCCAGTACCTCTTCTTCCAATTCATCCATTAAAGGTGAAATTGGAAACATGCTGGAAGAATTCAAGAGTGAGATGCTGCAGACTCTTGCCATGCAAATGGATACCTTACATATTGAAAGAAAACAAGAGGAAGCAGAGAGGGCTTTGGCCATTTTTTGCCCTAGATGCACTAGGAGGCATCCTAGGAATGAATGCCCATTGAACTCTATAGAGGTTTGTTCAGTCCGTGAAGAAGATCGTTTTACAGATAAGTGCCCTTCCTTGCTCTGAATTAAAGTTGTATACCAAGGGGCCAAAGGAGTCACTGAACATATCTATTACATAAACCAAAGGTGGCCGCATGGACCTAGACCATAACAGCAGGGGATGCAAGGGACATCTTAGGCATACTACAACCCCAACCAAGTCACCTCCATACCTTCTTGGGGCCCCCTTGATCATCCTTCTTGGTCCACACCTACTCCTTGGTCCTTCACATCTCAATATCATGCCCAACCAGCCACCCATTTATTTCAATCCTATGCTTAGCCGCAACCTCAGTGTAATGCATCTCATCAGGGGTGGAGGCCCCAATAAAACACTCTTCCC
Source organism: Pinus taeda (assembly GCA_000404065.3). Classification (NCBI taxonomy): domain Eukaryota; kingdom Viridiplantae; phylum Streptophyta; class Pinopsida; order Pinales; family Pinaceae; genus Pinus; species Pinus taeda. Next base: position 78,358 of record APFE030317684.1, on the reverse strand, counting down.
ACTCTTCTTCCTCCACCACGTGCCCAACCACAACCATTACCTTTTGCTCCACCAAGGAAACCCCAAATGCCTGCCAAACCAAATCCGAACCCGAACAATAGATAGGCTCAGCAAGTGTATAGTGGGGAATCATCATGCCCAACTTATGTTGTGGAGATTCAAGAAGTTAAACTGGGAAAGTTCTCCTAGATAGCTAGCCTCCACCTAAGGAGGTTGAGGAAGATAAAGAGGAAAGCGAACCTAAAGCAAATCCACCCTTTCCTTGGAGACTATCCATGACGATCTAGCCTACCCCAGAAGAGACTGAACTCTTGGGAGAATTGAAACATTTATGTGTGAAGATACCACTTCTCCAAGCCATAAAATATGTGCCTATCTACATTAGGTTGATCAAAGAGAAGTGATTTAGGCATCCAGGGAGGCGCAAGAGAGATGCCCCAACCATGAATGTCATAGGACAACTGCCTGACCTAATGTTGGGGCAGATAATCTGTCCAAAATATCTGGACCTTGGAAGCCCAGTAGTTGATGTCCACATCAATGGCACAATGGTCCCACATACCTTGATTGATCTGGGAGTTGACATTAATGTGATGAAAAAGGACACAATGCTCAAACTTAACCTCCAATGCTCCTTGAGGAAGATCACGACAGTGTTGCAGCTAGCAGACCACTCCACAGTGACCCCTGAGGGGATTGTGGAAGATGTGATGGTCTCCATTGATTCTTGGGAGTACTCTCCTAATTTTTTAGTTCTCCGGCCAAAGGCAAAGCCCACTAGGTATCCTCTCATTCTGGGAAGACCCTAGTTGGCTACAACCGATGCCCACATCAGTTGCCCAGCTGGGAACATGACCATAAAGAATGGGCACATGTCCAAGTAGTTAATCCTATATCCTCTTGCCCAACCCTTGCTAGAACATGATATACCTCTTTGGTTGGAGGAGGAGGATGAGGATGAAGTTTATTCTGCACCACTTTGTACATTAGAAATCGCCATGGGGGGGAACCGCAATATGAGGATGATATGATTGAAAATTTGATTCAGAATCCACCTCCCAGTATATCACCATTAGAAGACACAGTAAGAGAAACCAAAAACAACCCCTCAACTGATCTCTGTGTGGCTGACCCCACTTCTCTCCATGTTAAAAAAATAGAGTTCAGCCTAGAAAGAACATTGAAAATCAATCCATCCCTATCTACTTCCCAGGAGAAGGAGCTATTCAGCATACTGAGAAACCAGCTAGATGCTTTTGCCTGGAGTTATAAGGAGATGAAGGGAGGGAACCCTTCAGTATGTACTCATCATATATACATCAAAGAATATTGCAAGCCAGTCAGGTAGCCTCAAAGGAGGATGAACCCAACACTTAAATATATTGTTAAGGAAGAATTGCAGAAATTGCTTTATGCAGGATTCATCTATCCCATCTTTGACAGTAAATGGGTCTCTCCTTTGGTGCTACTACCAAAGAAAAATGGTAAGTGGAGAATCTGTGTCGACTATTTGGAATTAAACAAAGCCACTAAAAAGGACCATTTTCCTTTACCTTTCATAGATCAAGTGTTAGACAGTCTGGCAGGGAAAAAGTTTTTCTCCTTCCTAGATGGGTTTAGTGGGTACAATCAGATTCAAATCAGCCCGGAAGACCAAGATAAGACCACTTTCACTTGTCCTTAGCGTACCTTTGCATACTGGGTCCTTCCTTTTTGTTTGTGCAATGCTCTAGCCACTTTCCAAAGAGCAGTATTGAGTATATTTTCTGAACTAGTTCATGATGCAGTAGAAATATACATGGATGATTTACTCCTTATGGCTTTGACTTTTAGGAAGATTTATCTAACCTAGGAAAAGTTCTATATAAATGTATTGAGATGAACCTGTCCCTCAGTTTGGAAAAATGTGAATTTTTTGATGATTGAAGGGACCGTGCTAGGTCATGTAATATCTCAACAAGGACTGCAAGTGGACCCCAACAAAATTACCATCATCCAAAGGGTCCCACCTCCTCAAAAGGTGAGAGATGTCAGAAGCTTCCTAGTCTTAGCTAGATATTATAGGAGATTCATTAAAGACTTCAGCAAGTTAGCCTCTCCTTTGTTTGGCCTCCTAGGCAAAGATGTTGAGTTCACATGGTCGGAAAATTGTCAAGAAACCCTAGATACCTTGAAGAGCAAGCTAGTGACTGCCCCAATTCTCAGAGGCCTAAACTAGGCCCTACCCTTTCACATTCACACAGATGCCTCGAACAAAGAAATAGGAGCAGTCTTAGGACAAATTGATGAAAGGTTACCTTATGCCATATACTTTATAAGCAAAAACTTGTCAAAGGCAGAGTTAAACTATACAGTGACCGAGAAGGAACTCCTAGCTATCCTGCATTCCTTAAACAAATTCAGACATTATATCACAGGCTATCAAACCTTTGTGCACACTGATCATGCTACAATTAGATATTTAATGAACAAACCAGATGTAAATGCTTGCATTATTAGATGGTTGTTTTTACTGTAGTAGTTTGATCTGACCATTATTAATAAACCTAGTAAAGAAAATGTTGTTGCTGACTTTTTGTCTATAGTAAATTTGCCTGCAGGTGAATGTTGAGCATTGGAAAAGGTATGTATTTACCACTTATTTCTTTATCTTTTCCTTTGAATCATAACTTATTTACATTCTAAGATGGAAATATGTTAAAGAATTATGATATAATTAAGGAGATTTGTGATCGATGCAAAATGACTAATTATTGTCTTTTTCTATACAGAAAGTGAAGAAAATGGAAAATCACTATTTAGGAGGAAAAGACAAAGCAGAAGCAACTGTTGTCCCTTTGACAAGAAGATGTATCCAGACAAGGAGATCAAGATCAGAGTGCATGATCCAGGAAAAGGAAGAGAAAACACGACATCAGCGCAAGAGGACAAAACGATAACCATAGATCAAATATAAAGCGAATCCCTCAGGATCCTTTGATCCTGAGGGATCGTTGTTTCAAGGCTTATCAATACTCTTGATACTTCCGCTTGGCCATTATAAAAAGGGAAAGTGCTGGTAGCCCAGGGGGCAGATATTATTGTCAATTTGTAGAACTTACTATTGTAATCTTAACTTTGATCATCGACTCTCTTTGAAGATCAATCACTATATCTCTGCCATTTATGATTAATATATAACTCAGTTGTTGTTCCATTATCTGATCCTGAAGTAACCACAACAGTGCTTCCCTGGTGGCTAAGGGCCCGGCCCTAGTGGATCCACTGGCTTCTTGTATCATTATTTTACGATTACAGTCATGTGTGGTTTGATTTCCTTTGCATTTTTTTAATTTGATTTATTCAGTAATCTTCTGTCCCTGAACATTTCATTGAATTGCTCTGTTATATCGAAATTGTATTTGGATAGCGATATTATTATTCACAACTTAAAATGTCATGTTGTTCATTCTGAAATACTATTGCACTATCTAATTCAGATACTACTGTTCATTTACAGATTAATATTTCTATTCATTTATAGTTGCGATTGTTGTTCATTTAACTACGGTTCACTTACAGTTGTGATTGTTGTTCATTTGACTATTGTCCCATTATAACTACAATTGCCATTCCTTTATACCTGTAGTTAATGTCCATTATGCTAGAATAATATTACTGATTCAATTACTTTATATTTGCTGTGTGGTGACACTTAATTCAGTTTGATGTTCCTTTCTTAGAATGTTGTTCAATTCCTTTATTAGTTAAGATTGTTGTTCAATTCATTTCGGTTAAGATTGCTACTCAATTCAGTCCAGTATATTAAGCTTTGTTGTTCGACATTTTCAATAGATTTAGTTGTTGTTCCTTTTCTGTTAATCTAATTGTTATTTCCAGCATTTACTTGACTGTGGATAGAAAGATCTACAATTGTAATGAACATTGACTACTATTGTCTAAGTTCTCATATTGAAGGTCTTGTCTGTGATTGATTTCCATTTACATCAGTTTACAGGGGAAAGAGTTATCATTACTGCATCCTTGACTGATGATTGTTGTAGTTTCTTGAGTGAATAATTTAGTTAAAAAACATTTAAGTTTCTTGCCATTACAATTAGATTTTGTTTCTAGCATTTAGTTACTTTTGCAAGGACTATACTGCAAACATTACTCTTGAACAAGTGACCACCTTAGAACGAGTACACTCTTGAGATAAAAAATCATGCCTGGATTGATAATTAATGTAGGGTAAATAGGGGTTAAAATACACCTTTTGATCGCTCAATAGTGAAAAAGGAATGGTGGATGACCAAATGCCAGATCAACACCTATTTTCTATATCAGTACTCTCTCCATGGTTTGCTGATATAGCAAACTACTTGTTTTCAACACAATTCCCACCACACCTATCCTTGAAAGAGAAGAGCAAGATAGTAAGGAAAAGTGCCCCTTTCACCTGGATTGGAGGCAATCTCTTCAAACTTGGCCCAAATTAGATCTTGAGAAGATGTGTCAAGGAGGAGGAAGTCTTTGAAATCCTCCTGACCTGTCATGATGGGCCTTGTGGAGGTCATTTTGCAGCAAAAAGAATTGCCTTCAAAATATTGCAAGTAGTCTACTACTAGCCCACTCTTCATCAAGATGTGAGGAGATACATGAGCTAGTGTGATTGGTGTCAGAGGATGGGGAACCCACTCCAAAGGATGAAATTCCCGTGCAACCTCAAGTGACCTTTGAGTCATTTGAGAAGTGGGGCATGGAATTTGTGGGGCCTATCAACCCCCCCTTCAAAGAAAAAGCAGTACATCATTGTGTGCACCGACTACTTAACAAAGTGGGCGGAGACAAAAGCAATCAAAGCAGTGACAGAGGAAACATTAGCTAATTTTTTTAGGGAAAACATATTCTACAAGTTCGGGTATCTGAGAGAGTTGGTCACAGATCAAGGCAGCCAATTCACTTCCAACCTTATTGAAGACCCACTCACACATCATAAGATCAAGCACAAGACTTCTACCCCTTACCATCCACAAGCCTATGGCCAAGTGGAGGTCACTAACAGAGCATTGGAAGGGATCCTAACCAAGGTAGTGAGCAGTAACAAAAAATATTGGGCGGACAGATTAGTTGAGGCCACTTGGGCCTACAACACAACATAGAAGATCACCATCGGGTTCACACCCTATGAACTGGTCTATGGGAAGAAGGCTTTGCTGTCAATAGAGTTTGAATTCAATACCCTAAGGATGGTAGCTCAGTTGGACCTAGACCTCATCTATGCACAAAAGGAGAGATTACTTCAGCTCAATGGATTGGATGAATACAGATTGCAATGCCTTCTCCATACAAAGGTAGTTCAGCTTCAGAGAAAGGTATGGCATGACAGAAATATCAGGGAGAAGAAATTCCAAGAGGGAGATTGGGCACTACTCTATGATTCAAGATACAAGGATTTCAAAGGAAATCTGAGGACAAGATGTCTAGGACCCTACACTGTGGAGAAATGCAATGACAATGGTTTAGTTATGATCAAAACCATTGATGTTGAAGCCATCCCCATGATTTTCAATGGACATTGGTTGAAATTTTACAGGAATCCCCTCTCCAAGTGAGAGTTTATTGAAGATTTGAATAAAACAATGATGGTAGTGGAGCATGTCTTAGCTTCCACTTCACCCACTCACTGAAGGAAAAGGAGAAAAAATAAGGACTCAAGTGAAAACCTCCATGAGGCGCTTGAGTCCCATCATTGGGTTGAAACCTCTTCTGAGCGCAGCCTAGTGATGTCAAAAAAAAGGGGGGGGGGGGGGGGAATAAGATCCCCAGGTGAAAAGCTCCCTTGGAGGCACCTAGGGCAGGAAATTAACGTGAAAACCTCTCTGAGGTGACCTAGTTGTTTTCAAAAAAAAAAAGAGAGAGAAATAAAAAATGATTTTTTATTGCATTGCAGGTTTGCAGGAGGACTACAGGGAGTAGGAGAAGGTGCCAAGGGGACCCTGACATTCATACCAACATCCATCTCATCTTCTCCACACCTTCCTTAATCATTTTTGGCATCTCATTCACTCCACTATACCTCTCCTTCCAAAACTGTGTTTTCGATGGGAGGCTCTATGTTTTCTACAAGAGGTTCCTGTAGGAATTACAGAGAGCAAAAAGTGTCTACAGGAGGCAGTTTGAGGGACAAGAAAAACTTCATGAGGAAGCTATAATCCCTCTTACCATCTTCAAACCTCCTTGCCATCATTTCCAAGCTTGCATCACATTCCAAGCATCATTATCCATTTTTTCCTTTCCACGAAAAAACACAGAAAAACAGTGTTTTAGTTAAAAAAAAAAATTTAAAAAAATTAAAAAAACAAAAATAAAAGGAGGAAAAGGCACCATTAACTTAACCTGAAGCTTACCTACTATCCCTCCATCATTCATCTCCACCTCTGGCAACATTCTCGAGCTCCAAGCACAGAGAAATAGCTAAAGTTTCAAGGGGAGAAGCACCTACAGGAGCTCCTATAGGGATTCCTGTAGCAGCTGATCCCATAGAAATACAGCACCAGCAGCAAGGGACAACACATCGGAAGGTTGAAAAGGTAATGAGCACTCCTCCCCATGCATTCTCACCACATTTTCTTCTATTTCTCCTCATAACTCAGCCACACATCAGCCTTCTTATGCCCCCATAGCCTCGTATCCACCATCCTCCATCGATTTCCTCCATATTTTTTCTCACAATATTTTCTATAGGAGCACCTATAGGAAATCTATAGGAGGGACAAGGGGCTTCTACAGGAGGGGCAGTGAGTCATTTTGAAGGGAGGAAATGTGATTTTTGGCACGAATTCCAATTTGAACAGGTAGGGTTCATGAATTCCCACTGTTGAATATCAAAATGTGAAAAATTTGGTCTCAAATTGAAGATAAAATGAGTCTTTAAGAGGGTAGAAAAAATAAAAAAAAATAAAACAATCCCCTCTGTTTTTCTATTTCACTCAAAATTCTTTGTCTCTACATCCATATCTAGTTTTTCAAAATAATTACAAGCAATATGATAGGGGGGTTTATGAGAAAAGAGCCCACTAACTCCAATAAACTCCATGCACATCCTCAAGTGGTGGAAATATTTACAAGGGCAATCTAGATGAATTTCTTTGAGAAGTTTAGAGGGTTTGATGCTGAAATTTCCCATGAATTCACTCGCTCTCTCTAGTCCCTCACACAAGAACTCATGCTATTGTAACCATTAGAGGCCTCTCCATTGAAATAACCCCTAAATTTATCAGTAGGGTCAGTATCCTTCCTCTTGGCCTGCCTTGGAGGAAAGATGAGAAAATAATTGGCCAAGCTGCCAAGAGGAAATTTTTCCAAGATAATGAAACCCTTGTTGAAGACAAAAATGGAATTAGGAGGGTTAGTGTACCATATCCCTAGGATGAGGTTAGCTACCAAGTGATAAAATACATTTCTTGTGAGGGGAGGCACAACATTGTTTATGGATAGCATTTCAGAATCCTCCAAGAATTGAGATATGGCATGGATACCCTAGCACATCAAAAGCTCAGTATTCCTTACTTTCTCCTTCAGTCCCTCATTGACTCCAACACCAAGGTACAAGAAGGAAATTCATAGCAGCTATCTCACCATGGCTTAATCAAGATCCTAGTAGAATAAGCCCTCCATACCTTTACAATCCCTATAGCATGGGAAGTTTTTAGAGATATGACAACTGAGGATGACACCAAGGCATTAACCTATGATGTCAGTCCTGCTGTCAGTGAGGAGGGAGAACAACAATGAGGAGAAGATGAAGCCAGTGGTGACATAGCAGAGTAATAGAGGAAGGAGGAAAGAAAAGAAATAGAGGAGGGGAGAGTTGAAGAGGCAAAACAGGAGGTAGAAAAAGAGACAAAAGAGGGAGAAAAGGAGGCAGAGAGGGCAAAGAAAAGAGAAGAGTCCCCTAAAATTTTTGAAAGAGAAGCAGTAGCTGCCCTCATTTCCCTCAGTACACCAGTCAAGCAGAAGGGGAAAAGAAAAACCTCCATGTATTTCAGAGCAAGGAAGAGTACTAGAATTAAAACAGGCAAACCTCAACCCTCATCAAAGACTCCCATTAACATTGAAGATTCACCACCTACCAAGGTGAAAGAATCTCCTTCCAAGACACCCATAACCTATGAAAGGAGGACTACAAGATCTTCTACATGGAAGGGAAAGGAAATTGTACAGGACCCCAAACTAGACCTACATGAGGCTAAAACAAACCTACAGGAGACACTGTCCAAACTATAGGAGAGACAAAAACTAGAGGAAAAGATAGGAGGACAGCCAGAGGTGAAAGACGAAGCATAAGAGCTATAAGAACCTGAACCCCAACCTAATCTTGACTCATATTACAGACTACATGAGGGAGGCAAGATAATTGCATAGAAATTTGAAATTCCACTGTTTTTCGAATTAGAGAAAGAGAGAGTGAGAATGCATAGGTGGATGTAGATAGCCAAGTCCAAAGGAGTTGAGGATATTGGCCACATGGAAGATAAACTCAAGGAAATGGGTAGGGAATTGAGTGCTCTAAGAGATAGAGAAGCCATTATAAGAAGCCACCTTGAGGATGAGAATGAATTACTAAGGAGGAAGCTACAAGAGAAAGAGTCTCATTTGGCATACATGGCCAACTTATCCATAGAAGTATTACAATGCAGAACACCAACCAAATCTTATGGCCTCTATCTGAAGGATCAATGGCTTCAATTCCAAATAAAAAATTTGGCACAAAGAGGAAGAATGCCTTTCCAAGACTACAGGCAGTTCATGGATTTGTGTGACGAAAGCACCTCCAAGGACAAAGCAAAGATGACAGAGTTCTATTTACACAACATGGCCCTCACAGACCTGAATATGTGGGACCCCAATGCCAAGCTAGGGGATCTGCAATGAATGGCCATGGCATCGTGGATGAACCATGAAGAATTGAGGGCAACAGAAATGAAAAGATTGTTAATAAAAGAGCAGAATGAACCATTGATGATAAGAGATGAGCCATCAGATCCTATGGCACTCATCAACACACACAACCTGCTTGCCAATGACCCTCAGATTGCCCCTAAATATCCAGCCAATCAGGAACAAGCAATTGCACACTTTGAAGATATGCTTAGGCTACTTGGGGATGACTATGTGCATGCACGCATGAGAAGATGGAACACCCTATCCTACAGCTTGCAGATCAAAGAATAAAATCCCCCCATGAGGTTAAAAGAGGCATTGAAAAGAGTGCCAATGTACAAGTGCTCCATGCAAAGGCTGAAAGTCAACTGGATTAGCCTCAAACTGAGTCCTCCACTCATATTAGGCATGCTAGAAGGCAAAAGAGAAGAAGAAGAGAAGGAGCAGTGGAAGGACATAGACAGAAAGACAAGATTTTATGGAGAACATGAGCAAACCACATCAGAAGCCTGGAATTCTAGGGAGGCCACTAGGGCCGTGAAAGACCAAGAGATTGCCTAGGTTGCTCAGAGGATGGGCAAAACCTTCAGTAGGGGGTGATGATGAGCCTCATAAATGGGTAATTATATGGCCTCATTTTACCTCCTAACCTAGTCAAATCAACCATTCTTCTAGCTTACTTTATGATTCTATGATTATATTTATGCTTATAGGGTGAGTTGAGTTAGTTATTATGCCATGTGGTCTAACATGTATTTAATGTAGATTATTGATGGATTGCAAGGTCAAAGTCAAGGATATAATGGTAAAACTACACCAATAATCGAAGTAGACAGAGGATAGGACTTATAGGAGGGAACCCCCCTCATTTATTTCTCCTCACTTTGAATTCCCCTTCATTCCGCTCAGAGTACAAGCAACCGAATCATGCACTAGAAGGGAACCGAGCAAGTGGAAGATGATTGATATTTATCTCACCTTTTGGGAGCCAATCCTCCCTAATTTTCAGGAAGCAGTTGGTAGCTTCATATGTATAAGTAAAGAGGCCTAGGGCCTCACTAGGGTCAAATTTTTTTTGCTTGTGTAAACTCTGCTCAAATTTCGAGCTTACTATTTTATGACAATTTTATGTAAGCTTGCTATTCTTTGATAATGAAGATGGAATCTTTTTTGAGCTAGCACCGAGTTACCTCATAGGGCTAAAGCTGTTGGGTTAGGATCCAATCCAAGTAGCCAAGCTTCTCTTTAACTGTATTTTTATGCTTTACCTCAGTTTGTAGATTAGTTTGTTGTTAGATGTATTTCTCTTATGGTTAAGAATAGGTTGCTTTTGATGATTTAGACGCTTGCTTCCATTTGTACTTTCTGTAGCAGGTTAAGTAGTGATCAGAGAAGATTCAAAAGGCCAGAAATAGTGCCTTGGCCTCTCTTCCTCCCTTTGGGACCATGATTTGAGGCAAAGACTATTTCTGCCCCAAAAACACAGATTTTCCTCATTCCCAGGACTTCTAGTGTTTGCAGCTCTCTAGTAGGTTGATAACCCAATTTTGCTTTCATTTATATTTTCTTTATCATGTTCACTTCTTGATTTGCAATATTCCTTTTTCATGCTTTCCTTTCTTACAACATTTCCCAGCATTTCCTTCTATACATCATAGTTTAGGCCATTTTAATGAAAAACACTCTTTTTCCTAGGATGCACTCATTTCATTGGTTGCTTGATTTTCTTGGTTGACTGTCAGTTTATATGTAGCATATCCCTTATATTAGTAGGCAAACTTACCAGCAATCACATTCTCCATCTGATCCATGCCCTATAGGTCTCCCAAACCTCACCTCAATTATGCCCTAGTTTCCTTCATTTTTCATAAAACTTCTTCCTCTCTCCTTGAGCAAACCCAATCATCTTTCCCTCTCCTGGTGATTCATGGTAGACCTTAGGTGCCCTAACACCTCATTCCAACCTTCATCCACCTTTTCCACCCACTCTCACACCCTCAAAACAACGAAAATTGCTCTCGGCCTCCTCTTGTAGGCCTCCTGTAGTTTTCATGTTTTCCTCCTGTAGTTTTCCTGTGCCCTCCTGTAGTTTTTCCTGTAGGCTTTCTTTTGAAGGCCGAGTGTGTAAAATCCTCCAGAAGGCCACCTAAGAGCTCCTAGGACCCATCCACACCATCCTACATGCTCCCAAGCTCCAAAACCGCCCTCTAGTGCCACCTATTCGCTGCCACACTCACACACAATAAATTAGATGCATGTTAAATTCACATAAAAACACATAAAAATCCAAAAATATGTTTTTTTCTTATTTACTTCCAAAAATAGCATGGTTAGATGTTGTTTAATTCCTTGAGTAGGTAATGGAATTTCTTTCATGGTTTTCATAGCGTTTTTGGCAAAAGTAGAATTAGCTTGTTAATTAGGGTTTACTAGGTTTTGCTTTACAATCCAGTCTTTCTCCTTTCTGCGGTTAGAATAGCATCTCTAGAGTAATCTTTCTTTCCTTTCATCACACATAGAGCTTCTTCTGAAATTTATAGAATTTGGCTTGAGCTCCTAGTGATCTCGCGCCGACTGACCACTTGACAACTTGCAGTGAGAATTAGTACTTGTGCATATAGCACTGACGCTTCCAAGTTTGTTATGAACTACCGGGTTGATAAAAGTAAAGTTGGTAGCCCAAGAGTTGCAACATTCTTGCTGCAATACTAGCACTCACCATCAATGTAAGTTATCAATGGGTGTTATTGGAAGCTTATCCCATTGATCCTACACCTAACTACAAAGCTTGTTTTGGTCCTAGTGCCCAATTGGGCTTAATCTATGTGAGTTAAGTTATTAAGGTGGATTTCTTTAAGTCTTGGCTTGGTGGTGATAACCCAACTCACGTTCACTTAAGGTGTGTGTGTGTGTGAAAAATGTGTCAAGTGGATGATGCTAATGCTGCTAAAAATAAAGTGTGTAAATTGTAAATAGTACTAAAAATGAATAACAAACTGAAGTACACAAATCCCCCACCTAAGAAGGAAATCAAGCAGAAAAAATGATGAAAAAAAATAACTCAAATATAAAAAAATATGGCAAAAATATCTATTTTATAAGGGACTAGGATCTAAAGGTGAAAACTGTTGAAAATGGTGAAAACCAGTAAAAAAGATAGGTGAAAATGCTGGAAAAAGACAGACAAGAAGCTGCAAAAGCAAGGATACACAAGGGGATCCTAAGGGGGAAGGAAACCCATTATTCTAAAGGTAATAAAGTGTTGTAAAAACATGTCTAAAATTACTACAAAACAATGGAAAAAACACTAAGAAATAGTGGCTAAAAATGCTACACACTAGACTCCCCAACTCAACAATTCTCTTCCTAAATGATGGAGGTGATGGAGGTGTACTCTAAACCCTAGGGGATTTTTCCTTCTTCAATGAGAAACTTAATAAGTGGATCTAGGCCTAGATGTGACTTAGGAAAGAACAAAAAGCCTTCCCATCACACATGCAATAGTCTCAGCAAGATCTGGAAAAAATGAAAAATTTCCTGAAAAATTGCAGTGCAGAAACTGATCTAGAAAGTGAGCCTGGGCATAGTTTTTGGGCTGTAAAGTGCATTGGGCGTAGAAAAAGGGCCAAAAAATGCGCTCTATTCCTGCTTCTTTCACTCAGTAGATCTGAACTAGCTTGTGATGTCCCCTGCTCAGTTGGTATCTATGAACTGCAGAAAGATGTGAAACCCCAAGAAAAATAACTTTTTTTCCAAAAAATAGGAGAGATCTAAAAATATAAATTGAGAGGAAAAATGATTTTGGAAAAACACTAAAAATAGTTGAAACAAAAGTCACCAAGTTTCTCAATTACTAAACCAGTGGAGTCGCCATTTGTTGACGATTAAAGTGCTAAAGACCTAGTGGATATGTCATTTGTTAGTGTAAAGTATTTCTGCAAGTGAGAAAAAATCCCTTACTTAAGTTATAACTTACTTATAACCCTAATAAAAAAATATGGTTGCTTCTATACTTCATATCTACAATAAAACATGAGAGAAAACTCAGCAACAAAATAGATCATGCAAATAGAAACATATACCCAAAAAAGATTAAAGTGTAATAACCCAATGAAGGGCTTGAATAAATGATAATTTTATTAATGAATACACTTAGTGAGGAGAAATTAAAAAATGGTTCTGTAGTCTGCCCTTCGTGAGATGGGTCCTTTTCTTGTCCCTGTGCTTCAACAACATGTTTCTCTCTCTCAATTTACAATGGGAAGAAAAAACCATAAAAGGTGTTTGAACTCAAATGAGAGCTCAAATGATATGAGACAATAATGTTGATGATGAAAATGGTCATGGTAAAGAATGAATAGAAAACCCTCTATTTATAACAAAGCATTGAGCCAAATTAAGAATTAGAAAATAATTAAATATTATTGACTAAATCAAAATCTAGCCATTGAGAATACTATATTATATTTTTTGAGAAGGAAAATATATTCAAAATGGTCAAATATCTTTATTTAGAAAGGAGTTGAAGTAATTAACAGATAAAAATGATTTATTATTCACTTTGTGAGAATTAAGGAAAATACAAATTTGAAATAATTATTACATAATGATTAAAAATTATCTCAAAAGGAAAATGTGGAATAAATAAAAAATAAAAAATAAATAATGATTTATTTAAATATTCCTAGTTGATTAAGTCAAAAAGTGATAAGAAATAATTATGAAATAATTATTTCTAGAGAATATTAAATTAACAATGAATTATTTAATTATTCTCATGGGGTTTTTTGGATTTTAATGAGAAATAATTTAGAAAAATAGTTTACTAAATTATTTCCTATGGTGAAAGTGGGTTTTACCATGGTAAAATTAATTCTACATGGTGTATTTCGATCCACCTAGTAAGAAATGGATAGATGAAAATGTTTTGGGTGATAACACAAAAGATGTAAAGTTTCCAATATACCTTAATTTTTCCTTTAGGATAATTATCTCTTCTAAACTACCCTTTTGTTGTATTTTATTTTGGTGGAGTTGATCGATGAGATAAATCAATTTTGCAATAATAATAATCTTATCATGATAAAAGTACAAGAAAGATTACCCAACAACCTAGGTGATGAACCTTCTCCTTGGCAATGATGCCAAAAAATGTTATTGCATAAATTAGCACACTTTTTAGTCACAACCATTATGCCATGAGGGTAAGCACACTTGGGTAATGCACCAGTGCCACCTTATTGTAATCTCCCTTTCACTTTAGGTTAGGTCCTTGAAGCCACCGTGGTGTATCTCAATCTATGGAAACACATTTTTAAGGTATATAATTATATGCACAATACAATTCGATTCAAACAACAAACACTTAAATATATAGTTAGATAGACTAGTACCAATCAAGTGATAAGGGACCTTTTGAGTATTCAATGAAAATATATGGCATCAATCACCACTATATAGAGAGAGTTAGGAGTAGTTAATGAGTGTTGAAATTTGAAATATATGAACTACCACAAAAATATGAATCAACACTTATGATATCACTCTTTAAGGTAGAAAATAAGTACCTTTTGTCATACAAGAGAGAAATATTCATACGTAAATCAAGGACAAATGAAATGTTTGAGTTACCTCTTTATCATATGTTGTAAAATGGACAAGCTTACTACTATCCACAAATATTGGAATCTAGTTTATGGATAAGAATGTAGAAAGCATACATTTGGAGTGAGGAAAAGCCAGCCAAGAGTGCATAAAGAAGTTAGAACAATGAACCTTGGTTGCTTTTTCTAGGGAAATGAAAATAATATATAAAAATATCCCAACAATGATAAATTTACAAGCTTAATGATAATTAATCATGTACTTAACATAAATTTGTAAACTGAGGTGGTGAACCCCCCTTAGAATTTTCACCAAAAGTATCCAAAATGAAATATAAAAGCAATGAATTACTTTCTACAAGTGGAATTACCCTGATAGGTCGCATTAGATAAACTTGATAAACAATTTAAGAATGAAAATAAGCTAGAATATGGTTAGAATTCACCTTTTAGAGTTAAATCATAGTTTTAGGGTTTCTCCAATTTTGTTTTTTCTTCTTGTAATTTAATTTATGGAATTCGAAAACATAAATCATCCCTCAATATGTTAGATAAAAGATTCAAGTACAAATATATTAGACTCTTTTGCTTAATTAGGCTTAAAATAAATAGTTAAGCATAAACTTTAGAGAAAAATGTCTAGAAATGAAATTCAACTATTAAATTTATTATAGGCAATGAATAATTTTTTTGTACAGTTATTTCATATATTTTGTATATTTATTCTTTATATCACATGATAGAAAATGATTTTACGTTTTAGGAATTTTGGTTTGTTGTTGGGAGTTAAGCCTAGTACCTCGTGAATGGCTTATGGGTTCAAGTAATATGCACCTCTAGGAATTGTTTATTAATGTTTATAGATTATAATGAGAGACTAGGATCTAGAGATAAAATTAATCATGACAAGTAATGAAAACCAAGGCCATACAATAAGGGTTTCCTCAAAGGGAATAACCTTCACCAACAAATCAACAATGGAATGGAAAATAACACATAAATCCCTTATCAAGGAGCATAAAACTAAGAAAAACAAGGGTTTGTGCACTTACCACACCAAGGAGAATGGAAGTGATACAAACCATAGACATTCTTCTTCCAAGTGACAAAATGTTTCCCTTCAATGGATCAGTTTTACTAGATAGTAAATGTTTTGAACATTCACAATGTAATCTTCATTAAACCAAGAAAAATAACCAAGAAAGAGATATCCAAGGAGTTGACACCAAAACACCATATAAATATAATCAACCAATGGCTTATGAAAGTGTTCTCTCACAATTCCAAACAATTTGGAATGAGAGGAGAGATTCTATTTATAGATAAAGCTTCTAACTCCTTCCTATTCTTTATTCCATAAATATAGGTCAAGGAAACAACATAAAAATGACTTATCATTTGCAAAAGTAGGGTGACTAAGTTAAAATAAAAGTAGATGATACCACATATGCATAAAACCTTTGAAAATTGGCTTTCTCATTCAAAATATTTCCATAAAAGTGTAGTATGATGATATATAATATTCATGGAAATCATTAGATGAAGATTCATAAATTAGAGTCTTCACCTTTCCTCTAGGTTGTGGTCTTAGCTTAATGTTTTTTGATTTTCTTTTTTGCTTAGTTGATTTTTATGTGCTTTTTGGAATAAGCTTCAATGGGCTGTTTGGATAAATAAATAAATAAATGTAAATGGAGAGAAATGGAAGAAATGGAGTTGCTCAAAAATTGAAATAAACATTTATATTTTTTGTAGCCTGGAATTTGGCGTACTTTCAAAAATGAACAAATCAAAAAATTTCACATTCACAAACCACTATGAATTAGAAAAAATAACAATGATATACTTATCATCAACCATGAAAGATTGCAACAAATGAATTACACAAAATTTCACCACAAATATGCATGATTATAGTATATCCATCAAATAGGAGATTGAAACTTGGATTATACATTCCTCCTCTAAACTTGATCTTATTAGAAGAGTGCCATTTGAAATACACCCCACCCTCCAACGCACTCACACACACACACACACACATATGAACATGGACATCACAAAATCCATAACTTTCCCTCAATACATTATTAGTTTTTTATTATTTCAAATTATAATTAGTTTATTTCAATTTGTAAGAGAATATGAACAACCAATGGGGAAGTTGACGATGTAAATTACCCCAATAGGGCCCAAAATCATTGGTGCTTCATCTCCTAGGGTTAGGGTTTCAAACTTCTTTCTGATAAAAGGGCTTTCGAGCCTCATTTTAAGTCATTTCAGAAGGCATGTAGCCATCACATGTCTTCTAAGAGATAAACTACCATCGCCCAGACTAGTTTATTGTCATTTTGCTTGTAAAAAAATTTCAACATTCGTTATTTATTGATTAAAGTTAATATTATTGCATTCATGTGTTTTTGTTTATTTTTTTATTTAATTTCGTTCCTTCATAAATCCAAAACCTTGTATTAGAGGAACCTTCTCTTTCTTTTTTTTTCCGTGCATGTCCCCAATGCAGTCATGGTATAAGGAATTGGGACTTGAACTAGTCAAACCCCTACAAGGCTTCCCTTGCAAAACTTGGTGACCTCCCATGGAAGAAGTAATGGGGGAGTAGGAGACCCTATCAAATTGTTTCTTGAATAATCCCTCGAGCAACAAAGTAAAAAAATGGTGGAAACATTTTCCCATATCCTTTGGTGGATGCCAACAAGGGACACATCTTCATCTAACAGTCACTTTAGAGGCATCACCCCCTTCAAGGTACAAGTTAACTTCAATATCCTTATATTCGAAGGTCAGATGGATGTAGATGTTGTAGATAAATGGTTAAGTTTGTTGGAAGGTTATTTTTTGTACATAGTTTATTCGACAGGGAAAATATTACTTTTGAACTACTTAAGTTTCCCCCCATGTCAAGGACTAGTGGGAAAATAACTGTGAGAGAAGGACTAAGGAACCCTATCTGTTTTCAGCCTCACCCTCTCAGAACTCTTTCCGAGACACTTTCAAGGAAAACTATTGCCTTATTGGGAGCTATGAAGACAAGTACATAAAATGGATGACACTACGACAACAAAGGGATCAAGATGTGCATGAGTTGATGAATATTTTTCATATCCTATGCACAAAGCTGGGTATCAAGAATCTGAGCAACATCTAGTGCTCAAATATTGTGGTTTTTGGTGCAAATACATTAATGAATAAATGGAGTTCATGGTCATCTCCTTTCTTGGTGCAACATACTGATATGATGCCAAGATTAAAAAAAAAATTGAACAAAAGAAGTGAGACTTTGGATCTGTGAATCTAAAGCAGGGAAAGAGCACCCCCAAAGCCACAGAAAAAGGATAGATCCAAGGTGGAACGACCTAGGAAAATCCATTAAAGCCACCAACAAAGACCATGATGATGAAGAAGGACACAGGAAAGTGGTGTGAGTTCCACAAGAGCCCCACCCAAAACACAAATGAATGTTGTGGTAAGAAATCACTAGTTGTTGAGCTAAGATCTTCAAAGTTTGATGCATGTTCCAAATATGATTAAGAACCCAAAAAGGAGAATGATAAGGGGAAGTATATTAATTCAAAACCTAGTGCCATCATTTCCGCCACAAAATTATAGAATATTGAGACCCAAGGCCTAGAGGAGGGTGAGTGTCTCTTCCACTCAAATGTGTGGGTGAAGGGTTCTCTGCTGTAGTTCATTGTCGATAGTGGGAGCCAAAAGAACCTCATCTGAGAAGATGTTGTTAAGCAGTTGGGCTTTCTGACCACACCACACCCACAACCATAAATCATTGGGTGGCTCCACCAAGGAAGAGATCTCTATGTCAGTCGACAATGACACCTTCCCACAACATCAAGCCCTTCGCAAATGCGGTACTATGTGATGTTTCTCCTTTTGAAGTTTGTGGAATTAGGAAAAACATGCTTATGGAATCATCACGTTGTGTATGAGTCCAATCCTGCCCTATGATTATTACTTTGGGAAGGAAACTATACAAGATACCAGAGGTAGCCCTGCTTACCACCATCTCTTTGACCTCTGCTAAGAAATGTAGTAAGATCATCTCCCAGACTAGTAAATATGTTTTCTTTTTTATTTGTACTCAAAGTAAAGGGAAGATTGTGTCCACAGCCATGGCCCTTGGAAAGGTTTTCTCTGCACAAAAAAAATCAGGTTGATAAGGTTGTGTATGAATAGAGGGACATCTTCTCCTCACCCATAGGAATATCCTTACACTGTTAGGTCAAGCACTCATCAATCTGACTCTTAAATCTCCTTTACCTAATGGGCCAATATACTGCTGCTTTCTTTTGGAAAATGAGGAAATCAAGTAGCAAATCTAGGAGCTGTTGCAAAAACAGTACATCCAACCAAGTTCCTCAACTTGTGGGACCCAAACTATAAAAAACAAGGATGGGACCTAAAGACTCTGAATTGATTATCGTGCACCATATAAAATCACTATCAGGAACATGTTTTCGATCCCATAGATTGATGATATTATTGAACAAATAAAGGGGGCAAAGTACTTCAACAATATTTATTTTAAGTTTGGATATCACCAAGTTCTAATAGAGCCCACAAATGTATGGAAGACCAACTTCAAATCCAAGGAGGGAATTTTTGAGTGGTTGGTCATGCCCATTGGGTTGACAATACCCCTGCAACTTTTATGAGGTTGATGGATGACATCTTGTGGCATTTCACCAAATCGTTCATGGTTGTCTGTTTGGATGACATCCTCTTATTTAGCTAGAATTGGGTAGAGCACTTACAACATATTCATTAGATCCTTCAAACCCTGTGGCATCACAAGTTATGTGCCAACCTGGAGAAGTGCTCCCTTAGCATGAACCAGGTCCAATATATGGGCTACATAATTGACGAGCAATGCATGCATGTGGATCTAGCTAAGATCTAACTCATTCAAGATTAGTTAGCCCCAACGAATATGAAATATCTTCGAAACTTCTTGGGCCTTGCTAATTTATATCATAGATTCATGTTGGGGTTCTATCATATTACGGGGCCCTTGAGTCATGTTACCAAGGGCAAGGCAAACGAGAAGTTATTTTGGCCCAAGGCACAACAAAAGGAATTGATTGGACTCAAACACTGCCTTTTCTCTACACCAGTTCTCACCTTGTCAGACCTGCAACAACGATTTGAGATTGATATAGATGCCTTAGATTATGCTATTGGTGCAGTCCTCACTCAATAAGGGCATCCAATGGCCTATCAGAGTGAGACACTCTCTGATACTATATGTAGTTACCCCACATATGATAAGGATATGTATTCTATCATGTCGGTCTACTGTCATTGGAATCATTATATTCTAGAGAAGGAGATGATCATCCACACATGCCACAAACCTCTTCAATTTATGTAGACACAAGGGAAGTTTTCAGAATGATTTCTATAAAAAATGGTCCACATACCTGCAACAATTACATTTGAACATAAAGTACAAGAAGGGAACCACTAATCATGTCATAGAGTACCTCAATCAACCATCAGTTGTGGAATTGAGAATAGTTCTCGACTCTTACAAGGAAAAGACCTTTGGATGGACATAACTATATGAAAGTGACTCAAAGTTCATTGCCACCTATAAGATGTTGATGGATGGAAATTTGATTCTAGACTTACACCTTCATGATGAACTATTGTGATATCTAGGAAAACTTTATGTTTGTTCAAGTGAACATGCCAAGATGATTTGGGAGGTGCACTATAATACGGCTGCAAAACACTTTGGTGTTGAGAAGAAAATTGAAGTATTGCAAAAATAGTTTTATTGGCCAAAACTTCGACATGATGTTGGAAAATATATTAGATCTTGCACTTCTTGTGCCATCGCTAAGCCAACCATTAAGAAGCAAGGCCTGTACACTCCTCTACCTACTCCTAGTTGACCATGGGAATCCATATCCATAGCTATATGTCTAGCCTTCCTTCCACGAAGCATGGTAATGACTATGTATTTCTGGTCATTGATAGAGTTTCCAAGATGGTTATATCGATGGCCTATAAGAATAGCATCACAATAGAAGACACTAACAAATCTTCTTCGAACGAATGTGGGTACATTTTGAGATTTCACAAACCATTATATCATATCAGGATAGAAGGTTCCTAAGCAAATTTTTGTCGAGCCTCTAGTCATTATTGGACATTGAGCTCACCAAGTCAACTGCATTCCATCCTCAGACTGATGGCCAGATAGAGGCTATCAACATGATGATAGTGCACATACTACACATGTTCAACTCCAAGCATCCACGAACATGGGATGAGAGTCTTCCCTATGTGGAACACAATTATAATGAATCTCTCCATAGCTTGACTAGCCAGAACCCATTTCATGTGGGCATGAGATTCCAACCATTGTGTCCCATTGACATCACAATGCCTCTTCCGACTACACATGCAGAATGTGCACATGTTCAGTCCAAAAATTATAAAACCAATAGGTTTATTGACTACATCCAACAGGTCCATGATATCATGGATAAAGCCAATTCCAAGTACAAACAATGTCATGATCAACATCAGGTGCCACATAATTTTTAAGTCGGCAATAAATTTCGGTTACATTTCTAGAAGGAACGCCTTACTGGAGCCCATCAGAAGCTTCAACCACTTTGATATGGGCCTTACACCACCACCAAGGTTTTGGGTGACAATGATTTTGAGCTCAAAATCTCCCCATTCCTTGGCCCACACCCAATGTTCAATATGGACACCCTTCGACCATACTTTCCACCATTGTTGGACACATAAGACATTACTGAGCAACTGACACAAACATAGCTCAAACCTAAATACATTGAACAAGCCACAAATGATTGGATCATGGACACATAGATCAAGCACACTCATCAACATAAGATCCAATTGTATCAAGTTGTTAAAGCTAGCCAACTCTTGCCCAAGGTGAGTGCCTCACCAGGGACCAAGTTCAACAGAAGTTTCTCGATTTCATGAAGAAACCCAACACAATGGGGACCATTACTTTGTAAGGGGGGAGGATTGATCCAGGTGGATATTGGTGGCCACCCAATTATTCGACTTGGAACACCAACACTATTTTCTTTTATTTTCCTTAATTCTAGCATAGATTTCTATTTTTGGCAGTTTTTTGGGTTCTAAACTTTTGGAGTTGTTTTGAGGTCCTAAACGATGTTTTTTGGGAAAATGGAGAGACCATAAAAGTGCCAGAATTTGCTTCAGAGATTTTTTTTTTCTCCTCATGGAGATATTTTAAATGAGGTACTATGATAGCTAAATCAAGATCATATGCTAAAGTTACAATCCTAGGAGGTTAGCGGTCCAAGTTACCCCAACAGGGCCCAAAACCGTTTGCACTTCATCTCCTAGGGTTAGGGTTCCACAATTATTTTGTATGATAAAAAGGCACTTGAACCTCATTGTAACATAGTTCATAAGGCAGGTAGATGTCGCATCTCTTCTTAGAGATAAGATACCATCACTCGAGCTAGTTTATTTTCATTCTACTTGTAAACAATTTTCAACATTCCCTATTTATTAATTGAAGTTTAGTATTACTGTATCTCTATGTTTTATTTATTTATTTTGTATTCCATTTTTTTCCTTTGTAAATCTAGATCATGAACATTCTTTTATATCACCTTGCTAGATTCTAATTCCTTTCTAGCAAATGGATTAGAGTTGGGGGTGGGGGGGCCTTACCACACCCAAATAAAAACTTCTTAAAAAAATAAATGAATATGCTATGAGAAAATAATTTCAAAGCAATATTTGTCATGTACTTGGAATCTCTCACACTATTGAGACTTGTTGTCAAATATTTTCCGTTCATTATGAGTTAGCTTCTTCTTTTCCACGAATTAAAATTAAAATAAAACACAATTGTATAAAAGGAAACACAACATACCAACACATCAAGGGTTCGTGGGACTCACCAAAGTGGCCGCACAAGTTCATAACTCCTGTCTTACCTTTCCATTCCCCTAAGTATTAAATGTTGGGAATGAAAACTAAAAACAAGATTAGACCTCCAATGCATTAACCCTTCTCGTGTCTCCTTGACAAAGATGCCAAAATGCTAGTCAAATTAATTACAAAATAATTCCACCATAAATTATCAACCAAGATTTTGTAAAATTTGAGAGACTACATTTTATGTGCAAGACTAAACCATAAATGGAATTCTTACCCTATCATTGTAGAAAAATAAACCAAATAACCTCTAAGAAAATAAATTCTATTGAGAACACTTCCACTAGACAACAAACTTTAGAAATGTCTTGCTCAAAGCACAGGGAAACCATATTCCACTCAATTCAAGTCAAGTGTTCATGTCTAAGTCACAAGACATCAATAAAATCCCCATCTTCAATGGAACTAGATCGCTATATATACAAGAAAGGGAAATGGTTAGAAAACAAATTAAGAGACATTTGCTATTTGGGGAAGCAACAAAAATCCTACTCACCAAGGCTACACTCTTTTGCTTCAACTAGGTAGGGAATTCATGCAAATGAGGAGAAGTTGTAGTGTGTATTTAGGCCCTCCAATAACCTATCTCTTTCTAACCAAGAGAATTTCAATAAAGGGAAGGGAAAATAAAGAGATATGATCAATGGGGTTGCCTACACATCCCTTGTTTGACATGACATAACCCTATCATACAACCTAAACCAATTGGTTGGAAAACTAGGGGGGTTATAATTATTGGTATTTCCCTTCAATGATTGACCACATTCCTATAAAAAACACAAATGTAATCAACAAAACTTCCAAATATCAGAGAAATAAATGTATGGTACATTTAACTAAGCCACAATCTATTTTTTTTAAATGAAAGAAGAGTGATTAGGATAAACTACATTACAAAAAGGAAAGGAATGGGGAAACACAGGTGGAGTTGGTGGGCCCTCCAAACCAACACCACACTTCCTAATATACTACCAAACCATGATTAATTTATGCCACAAATTATCCAAAAAACCAACAATTAGCTCCTTGTCATTAAGTATAAATATTTAGAAATACATCATGTAGTTAGTAGATCCCATGACTAATTGACCAACAATGTTTTATTACAAATATCATTATGATTTTTCAACCTAGATACACCCCATCCTAGCCTTAGTCCATACATTTATACAAAAAGAGCAAGTGGTGAATTGGAACCAATTTCCCCAAATCTTGGAATGGCATGCTACGATTGGTAAAAAAAATATTTTCTCTGTATTTTTATGAGATCTTTGTTGGAGAACAGCTCAGTATCATATCATATTTGATTAATATAACCTAAAACAATGTAAGTATAGAAATATTTGCTTTTTTTTGCTAATTGGTTGCTTAATGTGAGATGTAGCTAGAGAACAATCGCAACCAAAATGACACCCATGAAATAACTGCATGTATATACCAATACACACATTTTTTGGAAAATCCACTTGATATTCACCCAATTGGAGATGTTTTGAAAAAAACCCATATTGTGGAATTTCCATATTATTCTTTGTTTCCTCAAAAATCATGTCCAAATTTATTCAGTTGATTCTTCTTGACATAGGTTTATTGAAACATTGATCATGATCAGAGGCATGTGTAATTAACCTAGGTATAGTCTAGATAACATGAAACCATGTTATAAACTCCAAGAAAAAAACCCAAGCCACATAATTCCACCTAGAGCTACGTGGATATGTAAACCTTAAAGTTTAGCTATAGGATTACATAGGATTTACGAGAATAGAATTAGGAAAAACTTCTTTTAGTAAAACCAAACAAAATCCTCTCTAATTCATTAAAAATAAAGGAAAATGATCACCATTAACTAGTTTTTAATTTGTAGGCTTACTCTGGCATATTCACGAAGAAACACAACAAGAAGGGTAATGCATGATAGATGGAGTGAGGTCTAATAAGTGTTTTGAATGGTGAAAGAGGATGACAATTTGGTGACTCAAAAATAAGAAAAAAATATGTTCACCATAACACTCATTGATTCTTATAGATCATAGTTTATATTTTAACTTGGATTCCTAAGCATTGAGTGTTACATTTCTCCTCAGGTACACTCAAAATATTACTAAGTATAGTCCTAGAATAAATGGATACAATATTATGTCATGGGTTTGTTGGAATAGTGGAAATATTGGCCTCCACTTGGAATCATTATACCAAGTTCGGTTGGAAGCTTGAAATTGTTTAATTTATTATGGAGTCAAAGGGTATTCAGGGGGACAAGCTATAACAAGAGTGGCATAATGGTATTTGTAGACATGGCTGATAGCACTAGGGTTTGTCCTCACAGAATATATTTACAGATCATATATTGCCTCATATCATGATAAAGTGTTGTTAAGTAATGAGGGATTAATAAATATGATTTGAGAAATCATGGCAATTGCATGCATGCTCAGACCTTGACCAAGTTTGTATATAAGAATAATTTATATTAAGTGTTCCTTTGACCTCATTATGGATTACTTTATTGTGTGTGTGTACGTGCGTGTGATATTATGCATGAGTAAGTGATTACCCTCACATGTTCTTCTTATCTAGAATAGTTTAGGGAAGGTACATTAAAATAAGTACACAAGTTGTGTTTTAGGTCGACATTCGATGTCCTACCTAGCATTGAAAATTATATTGAAATTCAAGTTAGGGAAGCCTATGATCATGTGTTTGGTGGCATTCGTTATGAAGCACATTGTAACCTTGGATATATAAATGAAAGAAGCCTCTCCTTGTATCTATTATTGCAATCATGTGCTTTTTCCCTTTTCCTAACAAATGGCCCTTCCCATATGAGCACTATTAGTAACTAGCTTCCAACATTTTTTCTCATGCTAGCTTTAGGATCTTCCAACAAGATTTATATGAGGGACACCATCTTGCTTGAAATTGAGAAAACATTTATTTAGTTCTCTCATGAATTTGAGCCTTTGTAGATATTGCTATCACTACAAGCATATGTTGTTATTGTAGCAATCCAAGTGTTTAAAAGACTAAATATAAATAATCTAACATAGTATATCAAAATTGTTTTAATTAAAATAAATAGCCTATCATAATATAATAAAATTACTATAATTAAATGCAAATGGACATTGATTGAATGAAAGGTTATGACCTTAGTCTCAATGAAATATTTATATGGTTTCCTTATACATAGTAATGGGAATTGGAGAATAATAAAATATATATTTGATAACTTATCCAAGTAGAATTTCCATTGGCCCGTGGTTTTAGCATGGTATTTTCCCCTGTGTGAAGCTGATTCTCAATCACATAGTCAAGTTATGGAGATTCAAGCTATTGGAAGTTTGTCGCACTATCAAATTACTGTGTAGAAAATCATCGCAGAGCTAAAGTGTGGAAGAGTTTAACATGAAACAATGGAAGTATTGTGGACTCCTACATGTGGATGAGCATGTGTGTGAAGTGGTGTGATTGTGAGACCTGTGTGATGTTAGAAAATTAAATATTACGGAGCAATGGAACACATAAAATATTGCAGAAATATAAACACAAAAAATGCACAAAACAAGAGAGACACAAATATACGTGGTTCACCCAATTTGGGCTACGTCCACCTCGAACAGCCAGTCCTTCCTTTCTATTATCCAGCAAAATGAAGAGACACAACCTACAGTAAATCCGTTGTAATATCCTCTGTTCTCTCTCACAGTCTCACCTCTCTGTTTCTCGCTCACACAGAATACACATCTATCTCATAGCCTCAAATACAATGCCCTCATACAAAGAGAGGGATTTCCTTCTAGGGAAAAAACCCTAAACTAAACGTAAGTTCTACCGTCAGATCATCCACCTAATGAACGACCCAGATTGACTAGAAATTACTACTTACAAGGCAAATTTACATCTGTTTTTAGCTTCGGGGGCGCTACCCCCGAGCCCCCGCCGGGGGACCGCTGGCCCCTGGACCCCCCAGCCGGGGGGGATCAACCCCCTCGTACCCCCGTGGGGGGGACAAGGCCCCCCGCACCCCCCCGTGTGGAGGGGTGTACAAAATTCCTGGGGTATACATCCCGCTGAAACAAAGACCTCTAAACAATCATGCTCCACACACAACATGATCATATAGTTTTTCAAGGAAATAGTAAACAAGAAGTTGTTTCCCTTGATTCTTGTGGCAGTCAAAGTGATATTCTTTCCATTGAAGCACATGAGGAATCAAACATACTTGAAGAAGTTGTTGCATTTAATGTTTTCCATGAGCATCCAAGATCCTATCTTTTGGATGAGAGGTGTGAATATAACCATTCACTTGTTCTTTTAGATTGTTCTTTCTCTGTGGTTTTATTTCAAGACCATGTTTTTTATGAAATGTATGAACAAGGATCTATAGACACTCACCACTCATATGTCTCTCGAGCTCATCCATTTTCTGAAGCACTATTTCAAGGGCAGATTCATGCAAATCATAATTTTAAATTGGCATGTGTGAAGGTTTCAGACAATGTAATTATGGAAGAGAATAACCATCAAACATTACAAGAAGATTATGAAGAGGAGAGTAGCGATAAATAAGAGGTTGTTTTAGAGCCACTTGCACATGATGGTCTTCCTCCAGATTCAGAAAATGAAGATTGTGCTTGTATTTCTTCTGATTTTTAAGATATGCTAATGTTCCATATTATTATAGACCCTATTGCCAATTTGTTGCAGCCATCTAGAAAGATGAATTTTCTTGTACTAATAGATCATGAGCACATGTTTAGAGGACACTCAGAGTTCCCTAGCTTTTGTTTTTTCTACCTACATAAGGAAAGTACAAGCAAAATTCAAGTAAGTGACCACTTGCTGGATTGGTTACACTGGAGGGATCATTACACATGATTGTATATACATCTTCAGTAGGTGGGCAGTTATAATCAGGATTTGAAACTCGAGGTGAAGGCCCTAAGATCCTAATGGTCTGCTGCCATAAGTAAGTTTAGTTAGTATGTTTTTTATAGTTAGGTCAGTTGGTTAGTTAGCCAGTTTTCAGTTTGAGTTTAGTCTTTTCATTTTGACTCCATTGCACAATGAATAAGACTACTTGGTCAACAGTGTTCTTGACACCTCCAAGGAGCTTCCATCCCTAGTTGGAGGTAATGTTAGTGTCAGTCTTGTTAGCTTGTCACCTGGATCAAATATGCGTTTACTATGTTTGTCTCGACTTTTAAAATCAAATTTTTTCTGCTACTAGGTTTACACAGCAAATTTGTTCATTGTTTGGTCAGTCTAAAGATGAAGTCATTCTTTGGAAATTCACTCATGCTGGTCACCTATCACACTTTATGAAGGTGTCACAATAAAATGGGTTATTCATCATCATCATCATCCATTAGGTCTCAAGTCATCCATTAGGTTGATAAGGTTTCCAAGGTCCATCATTTTCATGAATAAAACTAGTAGTGAGTAAAACATGACAAAGAAACTTTTGGGGGTTGATCTTGTTTTTCACACACTCCTCATACTCTCATGTTCCAAAATTTCTAGAAAAAGAAGCTCCAGCACTCAGGAAAGTAAAGGACATCTCAGGTTTGCAATGGTAAAGGTAACTTTGTTTTCATAAAGCGAAAATCAGTTTCTAAAGGAGGGTGGGTCCCATTTCTTTTTGAAAAAGTGAATAAACTTTCCCTATATAAACTCAAAATCCCCCAAACTCCTTCATTCACATCATATTCGCTCTTTGTTATCAAGCTATCTCATCCAAAAAAGTAAAAAAGTCATTTTCCTAGGAGAAATTAGCAAAATGTTGTAGGCGATGTGCTTAGAAGCACTGTGCTATGCTTAGGACACCGGCATTGCACTTAGAAGAATTGTGCTACGCTTTGGTTCTGCGCTTAGGAACACTACACTACGCATAGGACAGAGTGCCCCAAAACCCTTCAAAACTCTCCCAAACTTCATTTTTTCACTTGAAAGCTTGATTTTACTAACTTCTAAGCAAAGGAACAAGTAAGTACATCATCATCCTTAATATTTTGCTTTTTCAATTTCATCTCATGTCAATAATTCTTCAAGTTAGGGTTTGTAGCAAACTTTACATGGGAAATGTTAGGGTGAAAATGGTCATCATGATTTTTTATTTCTAAAACATGTAACATGATATCCTACACCTGTATACATGTTGAATGATCCATTTTAACCATTTTACCACCTCAAAACAAAGTTTAAACACTCAAAAAGAAAAACCCTAGCTCATTCCTAGAGGTTTTTGGGGCAAGTTTCATCATAAACCTTGTTGTTTCCACCTACAAGCAAACCATATTTCCACTATTTCTCCACTCATTTTCATCATTTTTCAAAGTCCTCTCACCTTTCCCAAGAACCCTCCCATCATTTTGTCAAAAACATCACCTTCATATCACTTCATTTCCATTCACACCTCACATTTTACTTTCGATGCTTGTTGTTAGGAATTTGTGTCATCATGGAGGTAGAATATTTGCCATAAAGAAAGAGAAAACATAAAGGAGGGAAGATCCTTAGATATGAACCATAAGACTACAACATAATCAACTCCTATCCTTTCATCAAACAATGCTTTGAGGATGTCCACTGATTGGAATTTTGCAAAAGGGTGAGCGATGTCGGATTTCATGAGCAACTAACAGATTTGGTAGCAATACAACTAAGAGGAGAAACTGCTATCATTGCTAGTGTTGAGTTCAGTTTCTTAGTGGCCTCTATCTCAATTGCAACTAGGTTACCGGAAAATGGAAAATATTGGTTCAAAGGAATGAGCCTAGATCTTGAATACTACAAACCTTTCTTGAAGACACCATACAAAGATACACATACTCACCTCATGCCTTTCAAATATTTATTGGAGAAATACGCCCCTCTCATGAAAATTGTCATGAGGTTCTTCACTTGTGAAGGTAGATTCTCCAAGTTGTATGCCTATCATATTTACCTCCTGATGCATTTCACCTCTCAAAAGCCACTCAACATGTGTAATTATCTATTCAGGAGCATTTCCAAAATGTCTGAAAAAATACAACTAAAGGAAAAAGAGCACTCACCAATCTTGTTCCATCATAGTCTCATCCAAACCATTGTCCTTCACCAGCTGGCAGAGAAAGTTATGGCTTGGGAATCCTTTTTGGAAGCATTCTTGAAATGGCATGAAAAGAATGCAACATCTCAGTCTCTTAGTGCGCCAAAACAACAAACGGAGCTGTAGTCATCTAGAAAAACAATGGAGAAGACTTAGCTACCCAAACTTGAGGTGACTAAAGTGTATAAGAAGGGATAGAGGCTTGTGTTTTCTTCTCACAGAGAGAAAGGGGCTAAGCCTTCTTTATCAACAAAGCAGGAACCGACAACAAAGGATAAAGACACAGTTGAGCATGAGTTTGAACTAATTGATCCAGAGACTTAGGATCAAACCACAAAAATGAGACATACTATCAGAGATAAAGACTACCAAATCAAGGAGCTAGCAATCAATTTGGAAAGGGAAAAGTATGTTATATCATTCCTTGAACAGGAAAACAATCAACTCAAAGCAAAGGATTTGATCCTAGAAAAGGAAAAAGCCAAGTTAATGCAACAAGTTGGAAACGATAAGGAGATCATGAAATCAAGTGAGCTTGAAGCATCAAAGGGGAGAGGAAAAAGGAAAATACAAATAACAAGAGGCCTCAATAAAGATTTGCAAGAGGAGCAAGAATAAACTCTGCTGAATGAAGACTTTCACCTAGAAGATAGGATTTCCCTAGAGGTTCATCAAGATAAGGAATATTGGCTCAATGGGGTAAATGAACACTTGGACAAGATCCTTGAGAAGACAAATAGGGATAATCAGTTGCTCAGACACATGGCGCACCACTATCAAGCTCAAAACATGATCCCCAATGTGAAAGTAAAGCAACTTGAAAATAAGCTCAAGGAGGCCAAAAAAGACCTAAAGTATGAGGGGAAATTAGAGATGCTTGCTAAGGCATCAATGAAGCTATAAAAAACATGTTTTTACACCTTCCCTCCAATTTTGAGCAAATTCTGATCATTTTGAGTTTTTTGAGAACTTTTGGTCCAAGTTTAGAAAGCCAGCTGCTCCAGAAGCATAGCACCTTGGAGCTGTGCTTTTTCATCAGGCCTCCATTTGAGGAAAGGTATATATTTTTAAAAATATCTTTCCATCATCTAAAAACCCATTTGTTGAGATTTTGCAAAGGTGGCTTAGCTTTGGAGAAAAGGACAAAAACGTGGCAAAAAACTAGTATTTTGGACCATTTTTCAGAGGTGCTGTGCTTTTGGACTGACCTTGGGAGAATAGATTTTTGAAGGCCTTCCCATGGTCTAAATTTAGAAATTAAAATGGTTCAGGAAACTAGACTTGAAGGGCTAGTTGACAATTCTCTCTGTTTTTTATTGTGACCCCTTGAAGCCACCTAAACATCAGCTCAAAGACGATGTTGCACTTCTACACTTTTATGTGTTTCAAATTGTAAATTACACTGTGTAAATTTCTAGTTTCTAGTTTAACGTAGTCGAAGTCAAGATTCTCTATGTAATGGCACTAGCTTCAAGTTTAGGTGATGTAGGCATGAATAAATGTACATCATAGGTTGTTTTTTATGTTTATTAGGCCTCATAAAAGAAGAAAAATCCTAAACAAACTCTCCATGAAGTGTTTGAGTTTCACCTTCTCACTCTCACCTGTTGGTTCAGAGAATCTTGGAGTCAATTCCTCCACCAAGGAATTCGACTCCTAAAGGTGGGCAAGTGGTCTAGGAGAGTCTATATGTATCATTTCTCCTCAAGAGAAGAGGGTTTAACTTTTTGTGAAGGAAGCTTGCACGTAATCATCTTTTCAGCGAATACAGAGACAGGTTGCAACTATTTTCAAGGAAATCTAGCCCTGTGAGTTAATGGTGCTTGTACTCCATTGTCTTTGTTTCCTAATGGTCGAAAAATATTTATCTACATTATATATATTCTTTCTATGAATGACTTACAATTAATACACATAATTCTTGTTTTTCAAGCTCTGTTATCTACTTTTCATAGTTATGTGTATGTCTTCCTAAGCTAATGAAATCATGTTTATTTATCCTTATTAGTTTCTTCCACACTATATCCTCTATACTACATTGAAAATACTCAAAACACACCGTGGCTTCTGATCTCTAGCTCCTTCTCATATTTTCTCCTACACTCCCACAGCCTAGACTTACTTGTCGCTCCAAACCCTAAGTTTAGCAAACCCTAAAAACCAAATTTCCACAAACAAACAAAAAAATACACATATCTAGCCTAAAATTCATTTGTTTTAAAGTCATATCACTGATAAGAGACTTAGAGAGATCCCTCTCATGCTCAGTAGGGCTAGCTACTAAGTTGAAGTGGTTTGGGGTTACCCTTCTGAATTTCCTTTTCAGCCTAGGAGATTGTAAGGATTAACAGTGTCTTTTTGGTGACTAAATAGTTGGCCATGTCAGCAAACCATGGATATTTTGCTCACATAGAAAAAACAAGCTTGTTAGGGAAATCATCATCATAGGAATTCCTTTGCCAAGATTGTTTAATCTGAAAAGATAATCAGCTACAACATTAGACTTTCCTAGTCTATCAATAATTATAACATTGAATTCCTATAATAGAAGTAACCAGCTAGTCACTCTATTGCTAGTTAAAGGTTTATTCATTAAATATCATATAGTAGAATGATCAGTATGCACATAAACTTCATATCCTATAATGTAATGTCTGAATTTATTAATAGAAAAAATAACGGCTAAACTTCTTTCTCAGGCACTATATAGTTAAATTTGGTAGGTGACAAATTTTACCCATGTAGTAAATAGCATAGGATTGTTTATTGTCCTCTTGTCCTAAGGTTGTGCTAATAGTAGTGTTTGAAGCATCAGAGGAAATATGAAATGGTAGGGACGAGTTTGGTCCTCTCAAAACTAGTGCCTGTATTAATATTTCCTTCAATGTTTTAAATGAATGTTGGCAAGCTGTGGACCAGGTGAATTCACTATCCTTAGCTAGTAATCAAAAAAAGGGGGTTAGCAATCTTTATAAATTTTCCAATGAATCTCCGATAATAACTAGCATGTCCCAGAAAACCTCTCACTTCCCTTTGAGTTTTGGGTGTAGGCAGATGAATAATGACTTCAATTTTAGTAGGGTCTACCTGAATACCTTTGTCAGAGATGAAATGACCAAGAACCACTCCTTTTCACATTAATCTACATTTTTTATCACTCAAAGCAAGATGGGCCGCTTGTCAACGTAAAATAAATTTTTCTAAATTTTTAAGAGCTTCATCAAATGAGTTACCAAACACAAAAAAATCATCCATATAAATCTCAACACATTCAAGATCAGCAAAAATAGGGAGCACAACCCTTTGAAAGGTAGCGGGTGCATTATTCAACTTGAAAGGAAGCACTCGGTAGGAAAGTGTACCCCAAGGGCATGTAAAGGTGGATTTGTCTTGATATGAGGGCATCATCTGGATTTGGTTATACCCACTAAAGCTATCTAAAAATGAGAAGTACTTTTTACTGCCAAGGGTATCTAGCATCTGATCGATGAAATGAAGGGGAAAGTAATCCTTGAGAGTGGATTTGTTTAGTTCTCGATAGCCAATGCAAATATGCCATCTCCCATATTTCTTAAGGACTATCACTAATGGAGATACCCACTGGATGTGAGAAATGGGGTAGATGAAATTAACATCTAAGAGGTTTTGTAATTCTTCCTTAACAATATCTCTTAGTGCAGGATTAATTCGTCTCTAGGGTTGTCAGACAGGTCGGGCTCCCTCTTGGATATAGATATGATGAGTACAAGTCTTAGGAGGAATGCGTTTCATGTCTTCATAACTCCAAGCAAATGTATCCAAATGATATCACAACAATGTAAAAAGCTGCTCTTACTGAGATAAATCTAGGTTTGAACTAATGTGTAAGGATTTCTTGGACTAATTTCAACAGGAGTAGTCTCAAGCTCAAAAGTAAAGGAAGAAGATGCCACAGTATGGGATAAGGAAGGTTGGGAATCAGAGTTTTCTTAAAATCCAGACTAAATATCTAGTGAAGTGTATAAAAATTAGGCAGTGTCTAGATTGTTCAAAAAATATCGCAATTCACCATCCTGAACAGAATCGGTATGATTTTGAATCAAAGAAATAGGCTGGGTATCCTCACCACTACTGTCATAATCTAACCATAAGTTATCCTTGAGTTCCCGAATAGATGTACATATCACCGAAGCGACATCCAATATAAGCATTAGTCGTGGAAAGCCATGGTCATCCCAGAATCAAAGGATGTCCTCCAACTAGATTCTTTAGTTGAAGCACAATGAAATCCATGGGGTATTCCCATGAATCTATAGAGACAACCACATCATCGAATACTCCATCAGGCTTGATTTTGGATCTGTCTGCAAGTTCAAGCACGGTGGGTGTAGGATGAATATGGCCCAATCCAAGTTGTTCCATAGTTTTCCTGGTCATCACATTGATGGTCACCCCTAGGTCTATTAATACATTAGATTCAAGGATATCACCTATCTGGAAAGAAACAACTAGGTTTCCAAGATTTGTATATTTCTCCATGGATACACATCCTGTCATTAACTCAGTTTCTCTACGAACAAACTGAATGCTCTGAGGTTCTACTCTCTTTCTCCGTGGATTTTTAAAAGATAATTCCCAAATGATCTTTGTACAGATGGGAATTTCTTAGATAGCTTGAAGTAAAGGAAATTTTATACAAAGATTCCTTAATTCAGAATCCAGAGTGGACTCGGAGTTGCTCTTCTCCATGACCAACTGCTCTAGATATGGGGGCTAGTTTGAATAAGATGGTGAATCTGAAGGTACAAGAATGGGCTAAAGGGTGATATTTTTTTTCGAATGATCAGGAGTTACCTCCTCATTTTTCTCCTCAATAATCACCATGGTCTATTTTTTTTTTTTTGGTTTAATCACCCTTCATGATCTCAATTAAAGCTCATTTATCCCAACTTGTAGGGTTCGATGGGTAGGAAGAGGGGACGGTCCAACCGAATGAATCAGTTGTATCGCCTTATTATTAGGATTTGGTACAGGTTGAGAAGGTAGTTGAGGTGGTCTAAATGGTAATGGCAAAGGCAATGGTGGAAATGATTGAATTTTCTGAGGTAGAGATGGAAAAGATGGTTGTGACATATGGTGTGGTGCATATGAAAGAGGATATGATGACATCTGAGCAAGATAGGAATGGTATGAATGGTTTTTCCTTCTCCATCCTTGTTGCCAAGGTTGAGAGGATTATCCATGATGAAAGTGATTCCCATGTTGCTAATGTTGAGAGCGATTATTATTATTATTATAGGAATATGGAGGTTCATTATAGCCATAAAAATGTGTTTTAGGAGCCATACCTGCACCTACCTGTGACTAGTTTCTTCGTGCTTCCATGTCATGTAATGGCTCAGGTTTGGAATTATCTCCTTCAAGTACAAATTTTAATCCTAGTATGGAGGGGCACTCCTTAGTGGCATGGTTCTCTACACAAATCACACATTTATTAGCACCTTTCATATGAGCAAGACATTCTCTTAAAGGATTTTTTTCTACACTTTGGACAAAAATAGATAATGACTCTTGTTATTTTTCTAATTTTTTCTAAAATTTCAAAGAGTCTATCTGTTTTCTAACAGTGTTCATTATTTCAATTTTCAAGTTCTTCATTTTATCCTCCAAGCCAATGATCATAGCATCTGGAGGTCCTAGTTTGTCAATTTTTCTTCGATCTCCTCTAGGAGATCTAGATTAATTTATGGAGAACTTCCTACGCAAGTCACAAATTTGTTCAAAAGTCTTCTGAGCAATATCTTCCTATCCTAACAAACTCAGATTATGTCTAGAATCCTCACTAGGTCTTCATAGGAATAAGGTTTGAATAGTACTTAAATCAAATTTGTGTTTGGACCTTTGGAGTATATACAAAAAACTCTCTAAGTAATCCTCCAAAGTCTCATCATCACCTTGTACAATAGTGAAGATGTCGTCCTGAATTTCTCTAGTTTTACAACATTCCTAATATTTATTCAAAAATACTCCCTTCATTTGGTCCCAAGAACTTACAGTGTTTCCTTCTAGTCCCATGAACCAATGCAAGGCTGAATCCTTGAGAGTTGCAGGTAACAACTTTAATTTCTGGGCATCAGAAGAATAATCATAACTCTGACACAATATGTCAAACTTGAAAATAAATGAATCTAGGTCTTTGTGCACATTACCATAAAAGTGTGGAAGAGTGGAAGGTGAAATATTATTCATTTGTACATTCTCTTCCAAGTTCACTATTGGAAATCCAAAAGTGGACTGCTCTTCATGTACCTAGCTCTCGCCAGTCCCCTCTGCATGGTTTTCATGATCAGCCATTGTTGTGCCTCCAATCGAACCACTTCTAGAAGGTGAAGGTTGACTAATGTTGAATTGAACTTTCTGATCACCTTTAGCTTCCTTCATCCCCTTGTCGAGTTGTGTCACACATCAATCATTATGTCCATAATCCAAGTGGATGGTTCTGACATGATGAATCTGAGTTTTCTTGGACTTTCTACCTTCAAAAGAAGGTCAAATATGAGAAGAGTTTTCAGATCTTTCAATATTTTTTCAGCCCTTATTGGGCTTCAGACCTGTACCTTTCTTAGGAATTCATTTCAAAAAATCAGATTAAAAAAAAATGAAATTCAAATGCTTATAAAGAAAAAGAATCTGTTAATTGCTTCAATGAAAAAAATTAGCACTCGTAAAATCCTCAAAATAGTGGAAGCATATTACAGAAAAAATAATAGCAGAATTACCCCTATTGTAGAAAATGGAAAGTTCTTACCAATTCAAATTGCGGCCCCGACCATGATGCCAAAATGTTGGGTGCAGGAATTGTAGTTATGTAGACTCCTTCAACACTTAATTGTCAACCCAAGAGTTTCGTAAACTTAGAGATGAAGCACAGGAAATGCCATAAATGATATGAAATTTTCCAAACTCTATTCCTACTTCCTTAATTGCAATTTTGTAAAATAAAAAAGAAAAGATCACCCGAAAATTTACATCAAAGCTATTCTAGTGCTGGAATATGAAAGAAAGTACTTTTGCAGGAAATAAATGAAAGGAATTCTCAAACCTCTTGTAAACAATCTTTGATAATGAAAATGTAAGTCTATGTTCATCTTCAGTATAGTTGTATGCCAAGTTAATAATTGGACCCTTGAAGATATCTAAATCCTTCTAGATTTTTCTCCCCACACTAAGTTATTATTCCTCTACTTCTGCAATGTGCTTCCACTAGTACTAGAACAAAGCTAGGTGTTGGAAGTGTATTTTACACCTATGCTAAAGATTTATGTCTTCATGCAGGAGCAATAAGCCTCAAGGCTAGAGCACTCTATTCCTATATCAAGAGATCGATTCTTGTATCAGGATAAAGGTTCCTTCACCAAGTTTTCCAATCCTTCTTTAGAGAAAATAAAGAATGTGTTAACTAGGAAAAAGAACTTGCAAAGGTGAACAAAACTTCAAAATAAATTCTTCAAACCAAAAGATACTTCAACCAATATTAATGTATAGAACAAGAATTAATTTCCAAAGTCAAAGCACACTCTTATTTAATTAAGGAAATTTTGCATGTAATCTAGAAGATCATTTAGTTATGACAGCAGGCTTTAATCCTGTAATAGTTTTCCACACGAACTGATATGCACTCATAACCTTCTTAACTCAGAAATATTCCCTATAAGAATAATTATGCATAAATATGATATTTCCTAAACAACATAAAGTGTAGGCACAGACCAGTGTGTCACAACAACGTTTGGTTTCTGATTATCAAAAGTATGTTTAATTCAAAATATCAAGAACACATGGGAATGAAAATCATGCTCTTTAGAATCGTGTTAAGACTCATCAAATACATATAAGACTAAAATACTATTACTGTAATGAACCAGTGGAATCAATCTGTGAGACTATAGAAACACTAGTGCAGGAATGCATGCTTGCACTATCCAGGCAGAAAACGAGATTAAACATCAAAGAAGGAAATCATAAGATTAAACTTCAATTGAGCATGCACACCATGGATCCGTCACACTGTAATGGAATCATATTTAAACTTTGTAGAAGAATAAAAGAAACATCTATTTACTTCACACATTGCATTAAAATAAATTAACACACCTTAATCGAAAAAGAAGAACAAGAGGGAGAACGAGCTGGGTTGGTTGGGTCCTAGCCAACCAGCTAGTTTCCATGTTTAGCAAATGTAAAGATTCAACTCTTTAATCAACATATCAACACAGAAATACAATGAAAGATTGAGAAATCACAGTGTACTTCCTTTCTATTAATGATCAACAAATATACATCATGAGTTCGAATCCAACCCAGAACGAGGTTGATACTAGCAAAATTACAAAAGAATATAATCATAGTACCCTTGCTATAGCTATCACTCGCTACCTTTTTCTATCTAAGTCCTATATTTTATACATTCATTCAGGCCTGTTGCCATAACCAAATTACGTCAAGTGTTCCAATATGATCCTTCTAGCTATAACCAAATAACAATAACACTTTGTACTAAGCCTTTCAGCTATAACAAAATGCTATTCTAAGTATTCAACCAACGACCCATTCTCCAACATGTCTTGGATTTTCCTCTCCACTCCAGGCCCAACTCGATTTGATTGTTCTAGAACATGGTGTCCGCATGGAGTGGCGATCTATCATGACATTTGAAGATTTGGCAATGGTGCAAGAATCCTACCTACACTCGACCATGCTAACGAGATGATTAATTCATTATCTATCAAATGTTTTTAGGAAGAGAATTATTAGTTACAAATATTTAAAGGTATAAAATCTATTAAAATGATTAATTAAGCACATTCTTAACACTTAAACATGAAACATAAAGCTAGTGTAGGAATAGGGAGGTTTGGAAGGTTAAAACAAAGGTCTAAGGTTATGGTTTTGAAGTCTGGAAGAAGGGTTAAAAAGTTAAGAAATTTAGCCTACTAACACAAGGCATCATAGGCCTTTCGGGTTTCCTGAGTTGTAGAGGATCTGGTAGAAGGCTTGTCCTTTTTCTTGGGAGCCATGATATAACAGACTTTTAATTGTGTAGGGCAGAAAAATATAGAAGTAGGCTAAGAGGATGTTTCTAGTTACACGCTCGGATCAACAGAAAATTTGCAGACAAGAACAATATATAGAAACAATGAAGAAATGTTTAGGAAAGACTATTGTAACAGGGGATATGCATATTTATAAATGAAATAGGCTACCATTACAATAGTTTTTGTTGCTGATCGACTAATTAGGAAATAAATACATTAACAGGAAGGAAGAGTAGCAATGGGAGGGCATTAATGGTGGCGACAAATAAGCAGGAAAAATGAAGAGATATCTGGTCAGGACACATGGCATGGAGTGATTGGAGGAGGATGGCATGAGAGGAGTGACTGTTGGCACGGTATCAGGAAGTGCAGGAGTGTGGATGGCAGATTTTGGAGGCGTTAGTAGTGGTAAGTGGTTTGAAGTGAGCAGGGTGCAAAGTGTTGAGGGAGTG
Organism: Pinus taeda; assembly: GCA_000404065.3. NCBI lineage: Eukaryota > Viridiplantae > Streptophyta > Pinopsida > Pinales > Pinaceae > Pinus > Pinus taeda. The sequence goes on along the minus strand of APFE030317684.1, from coordinate 39,213 downwards.
ATACGTACATGAGGGCCTGCATGGGAAAAACCAATTTTCGCACCCCGCCCGGTCGTTAACTTGTTTTGTGGCGAGGGGGTGCAAAGCACTTCCCAACCATTGATCTTGGCAAGAAAGCTAATGACCGTTGATTTTTTCCTGAAACTTAACACTTTTCAACAATAAATTTTTGTCACATATGACTTTGGCTTTAAAAGCATAAAACATGTTTATTTACAAATATTAATCACCCCTTTTAGCAAGGTAATTAATCACTAATGAAAATTAATCTCACTTGGGCGTGTTTAGACTAGTTGCCCTTAATAAATAATTTAACTAATCTAAAGCTAATATAAACCAACTTTAGGCCAATTTTTAAGCATATTAGGCCTTTTATTTGTCTTAATCTATTCTAAATTCTAATTTTCATCCAATATTAAACTGTTTGGTTGAATTTATTCACTAGTTTAGAGAAAAAATTAAATGATCTCATCAAGATTAAACAGTTTGATTCAGATCAGAAGAAAAGGTTGTGGCATACAAACAAGTTGCACACAAACCTTTATTATTACAAATGGAATGTATTCATGAAGTGACATTTAAACAAGCACACTTATACAAATATTTTGATTTTCTTTTGATGGGGTTTTACTTAATTTTTTTTTGTCTATATTTTCATATTTTCATTATTTTTTCATACCCTCTTTTATAAAATAACAACTAACTTATCAAAAATAAAGCATATTACAACAACATCTAGGCTCCATAACTATATAGGCTCCACATCCAGATTGTCTCTCAGTACTTGCACTTTCAAAGAAAGCAACTAGAAGTGTCTTCCATCTGACTCCTTTGTTTGGCCTTCTCATTTTCTGTCTCCATTTCCGAGGTCCAATCTCAAAGAAATATGCCACAATTTTTAACACAATGCTCCTCACATTAGCCTCTATCTATTAAAAAATATTGCTAATAGAAAATGGGAAGCATATTATTAATAGAAAAGACATTAATACACGTTTTGCAATTTTAATTTAAAAATGTTTAACCATAGAAATTGCTTTGATAATTAAATCTTTTTAATGTACTAGTTTATAAATCATAAATGAATTTTTCAAACTCATGCAAAATTGATCATTTCTTCCCACCGGAATGATTAATTTTGTATTAGAAAATTGTTGCAACCTCATTAAATAATATAATAGTATAAAAATAAATAAGTACATTTATGTTCACATGGTTTATAGTTCAATAATAATTGTCCAAAAAGTTGCAAGTTAAATACAAAAAGGATGATATTATCCTTCTTAAAGGATGTTTATATTATACTCATACAAATCACATGAAACACACCTAAAACTAGAAAAAAAATTACAAAACATGATAAAACCTGCATTTAGTTAAAAACATGTTTGGTGTATCCTTCATCTTGTTCCACATGTAAAGGTTAGGGGTCCTAGTCCATGCCATCCATATCCACATTTATAGGAATTTGGTGAGCAAAATCCTCCTCGTTGTTTTCTTGAAAACTTGATCTAGTAAATATTCTCGATTTTGAAATAATTGACTAAAACTCATATTCAAATTCGCAACTTGATGACACCATACATTGAACTTAGCTTCTAAATTCTCAATTTTCCTTTCTACCACAAAAAATGTCCATTGTAACTTCTAATCCATTGATATGGTTTTCCTCTTGAACATTATTTCTTCTTGTAGCATAGAAAACATATGTCTTGCAATCTATAATGTGATCTTCTTTTCTTGAAATTCTACATTAAATATTTATAATATCACACAAACAAAAATGCCATTAATGGTTATGGTTTTCCATATATTCCAAACTCCACAAAGAATGGTTCAAAATCCACCTGTGCTAGCCTCTCTTTCTAAAATCCTATGTGGGCACTAAGAAGCATTTTGATTCCACCACCAAATAAAAAAGAAAAATAAAGAAAAGTGCATCTATATATATAATTAACTAAAATTGAGAAGGAATTATTCCAAGAAAAAACCCTGCATGAACCAAGGAGAAATGTTTTCAATATCACAACATCAAGATGGAAGGAATCTATCAAAATCCCATTTCCTAAAACGAACATGGACTCCGTTATCCTACCTATACATGGATAATGGACTATCAACTTTACACTCTTTATCTCCCAATTTCTAATGTAATGATAGTTTATATTTTAAAAACCCAAAAATCCATGAATGAGATAGAAGAAGTATTAAATTCATCCACTATATATAAAATAATTGATATTAAGGTGTTTTCTTTGGGTACCTTTTGTTGTAAAGGTAGTGATTGAAAATAATAATTTATAATTATATTTATGGAAACTTTTAACCCGTTGTTAGTTCAAAAAATCACAAACAAAACAACAAACAAAAAATTGATGAAAATTAATAAACAAAAAAAAATATATATATATATATTATATATTATTATATATATATTCTAGGTGAGCTTAATTCATAATCATGTTTGATATGAAATATTATGTAAATGAATTTTCCAAACTCATGAAAAATTTTGAATAATTTCTTCCCACCCAAATGATTAATTTTGTATTAGAAAAACTATTGCAACCTCATTTTAAAAATATAATTAATATAAAAAATAAGATAAATATATTTATGTTCACATGGTTTATAGTTCAATGATAATTGTCCAAAAAGTTGCAAGTTAAATACAAAAAGGATGATATTATCCTTCTTAAAGGATGTTTATATTATACTCATACAAATCCCATGAAACACACATAAACTAGAAAAAAAATTACAAAACATGATAAAACTTGCATTTAGTTAAAAACATGTTTGGTGTATCCTTCATCTTGTTCCACATGTAAAGGTTAGGGGTCCTAGTCCACGCCATCCATATCCACATTTATAGGAATTTGGTGAGCAAAATCCTCATTGTTTTCTTGAACACTTGATCTAGTAAATATTCTCGATTTTGAAATAATTGACTAAAAAATCATTTTCAAATTCGCAACTTGATGACACCATACATTGAACTTAGCTTCTAAATTCTCAATTTTCCTTTTTCCCACAACAAAATGTCCATTATAACTTATAATCCATTGATATGGTTTTCGTCTTGAATATTATTTCTTCTTTTAGCATAGAAAACATATGTCTTGCAATCTATAATGTGATCTTCTTTTCTTGAAATTCTACATTAAATATTTATAATATGACACAAACAAACATGCCTTTACTGGTTGTGGTTTTCCTTATATTCCAAGCTCCACAAAGAATGGTTCAAAATCCACCTATGCTAGCCTCTCTTTCTAAAATCCTATGCGAGCACTAAGAAGCATTTTGATTCCACCACCAAATAGAAAAAATAAAATAAATAAAAGTGTATCTATATATATAATTAACTAAAATTGAGAAGGAATTCTTCCAAGAAAAGACCCTGCATGAACCAAGGAGATATGTTTTCAATGTCACAACATCAGGATGGAAGGAACCTATCAAAATCCCATTTGCCAAAACGAACATGGACTCCATTATCCTACCTATACATGGATAATGGACTATCAACTTTACACTTTTTATCTCCTAGTTTTTGATCTAATGATAGCTTATATTTAAAAAACCCAAAAATCCATGAATGAGATAGAATAAGTATTAAATTCATCCACTACATATAAAATAGTTGATATTAAGGTGTTTTCTTGGGGTATCTTTTTGTGTAAAGGTAGTTCATTGGAAAATAAATAATTTAATTATATTATAA
>APFE030317684.1:13076-34910 GCA_000404065.3 Pinus taeda | reverse complement strand
TATTTAAAAGTATTACATATATAATTGATCAAACTACAAATAAATAAATACAAAAAAGCTCTCATCATTAAAAAAAAATCCAAGAAACATTCCAACAAATTCAAACGAACAATTATTTAAACAATGAACTAGTATCCTCACCACAATCTTCAAAAGATATTCTCTTAAACATTAATACACATATGAATCAATTGCTAATGTTCCAACGAATTACTTTCATTCATTAAGTTTTATGATTCTCCATGGTCTCTTTTTTATAAGATAATCTTCTACAAACAAAGCATTAATAAATTAAGTAATCAAAATAGTTGACAACTTAACCTCTTTTATAAACTTATTATATAGAGCATTCATGGCTTTTAGGGTTTTTAAAATATAAACTATCATTAGAGAAACTAGGAGATAAAGAGAGTAAAGTTGATAGTCCATTATCCATGTATAGGTAGGATAATGGAGTACATTTTCGTTTTGGGAAATGGGATTTTGACAGATTCCTTCCATCTTGATGTTGTGACATTGAAAACATCTCTCCTTGCTCATTATTTTCTTGGAAGAATTCTTTCTCAATGTTAGATAATTATATATAGATACACTTCTCTTTATTTTTGTTTTTTATTTGATGGTGGAATCAAAATGCTTCTTAGTGCTCGCATAGGATTTGAGAAAGAGAGGCTAGAACAGGTGGATTCTAAACAATTTTTTGTGGAGCTTGGAATGTATGGAAAACCATAACTAATAATTGCATTTTTGTTTGTGTGATATTATAAATATTTAATGTAGAATTTCAAGAAAAGAAGATCACATTATAGATTGTAAGACATATGTTTTATATGCTACGAGAAGAAATAATTTTCTAGAGGAAAACTCTATCAATAGATTAGAAGTTACAATGGACATTTTGATGTGGAAGAAAAGAAAATTATTAATTTAGAAGCTAAGTTCAATGTATGGTGTCTTCAAGTTGTGAATTTGAATATGATTTTTTAGTCAATTATTTCAAAATCGAGAATATTTACTAGATCAAGTGTTCAAGAAAACATTGAGGAGGATTTTGTTCACCAAATTCCTATAAATGTGGATATGGATGGCATGACTAGGACCACTAACCTTTACATGTGGAACAAGATGAAGGATACACCAAACATGTTTTAAGTAAACGTAGGTTTTATCATGTTTTGTAATTTTTTTCTAGTTTTAGGTGTGTTTCATGAGATTTATGAGTATAATATAAACATCCTTTAAGAAGGATAATATCATCGTTTTTGTATTTAACTTGCAACTTTTTGGACAATTATTATTGAACTATAAACCATGTGAACATAAATATACTTATTTATTTTTATATTATTATAATTATTTAATGAGGGTGCAACAATTTTATTATATACAAAATTAATCATTCCAGTGGGAAGAAATGATAATTTTGCATGAGTTTGAAAAATTCATTTATGATTTATAAATTAGTACGTTAAAATGATTTAATTATTAAAGCAATTTTTATGGTTAAACATGTTTAAATTAAAATTGCAAATTGTGTATTAATGTCTTTTCTATTAATAATACGCCTCCTGTTTTCTATTAGCAATATGTTCCCATTTTCTGTTAGCAATATTTTTGAATAGATAGAGGCTAATGTGAGGAGCATTGTGTTAAAAATTGTGGCATATTTCTTTGAGATTGGACCTTGGAAATAGAGATAGAAAATGAGCAGGCCAAACAAAGGAGACAGATGGAAGACACATCTAGTTTTTTTCTTTGAAGGTGCAAGTACTGAGAGACAATGTGGATGTGGAGCCTATATAGTTATGGAGCCTAGATGTTGTTGTAACATGCTTTATTTTTGATAAGTTAGTTGTTATTTTATAAAAGAGGGTATGAGAAAATAATGAAAATATGAAAATATAGAAAAAAAAAATGAAATAAAACCCCATCAAAAGGAAATCAAAAGATTTGTATAAGTGTGCTTGTTTAGATGCCCCTTGATGAATACATTCCATTTGTAATAATAAAAGTTTGTGTGCAGCTTGTTTATATGCCACAACCTTTTCTTCTGATATGAATCAGATGTTTAATCTTGATGAGATCATTTAAATTTTTGTTCTAGACTAGTGAATAAATTCAACCAAATAGCTTAATCTTGGATGAAAATAAGAATTTAGAATAGATTAGGACAAATAAAATGCCTAATATTCTTAAAACTTGGCCTAAAGTTGGTTTAGATTAGGTTTAGATTAGTTAAATTTTTTATTAAGGGCAGCTAGTCTAAACATGCCCGAGTTAGATTAATTTTCATTATTGATTAATTACCTTGTTAAATGGGGTGATTAATATTTGTAAATAAATATGTTTTATGCTTTTAAAGCCAAAGTCATATACAACAAAAATTTCTTGTCAAAAAGTGTTAAGCATCAGGCAAAAATCAACGATCATCAGCTTCCCTGCCTAGATCAATGGTTGGAACCTTAATATCAACTATTTTATATGTAGGGGATTAATTTAATACTTATTCTATGTACTTTATAGCATCAAAATTTGACTTTCTTAAATGTGTGATTAACTTTTTTTTAATACAGTTATTTGCACTTTTCTTTTTGTTAGTTTATGGGAATTTTGAGATGACTTTCATAACTAACTTGTGCATTGGCTAGCTATGGCCTATGGGTATTTAAATTGTTAAAATCACTTGGGGATTGCAGTCGGTCTGAGCTACACTAGCCCTTAGCATGGCAATATTTTTTCCTAACCGATGAGCTTTACACCACAAAGAGCCTTAAGAAAACACCCTGTCACCATTTCTTTATGTGCCTCATATTGGTTACTTTTTAATTATATATAATTTTATAGTTTCTAAATTTTCGAGTAATATATTCTACTTCGTTTTAATATAAATGATAATAATTTCATATATAATTTTTAGTATAAATAATAAAATTAAATATTTTTATTGCAATAATAACATATTTTATATATAATGGTCAATTGATGATTTGCTAAATGTTTAAGTATTCCTCTAAGATTATAATTATTGAAGCCACTTTCTTACACACGTTAGATTTTAATGCATTCACAAAAGAGGGTGACAATCTATAGAAATAGTGACTGCGTAGTCTTTAATGGAAAACATTACATAGATCTTAGACATTGCACAGTCCTTGATGACAATGCTTTCATATATTACAAGGATAATGACTCAAAAATCCATGTGAACAGTCAGTGTGTAACTAGAGTTAATATCCTCTCTCACCCTTACTTGCAAATGTACCATCATCCCAGTGAGTTTTCTCAATTGTCTGTTTTGCACACTTTTACTTTAATCAGTTTCGCTTTCACTTTCACAACTATTGTTTTTGCTTTATTTCACTTTCCTAAGTGTTTTTTTCTTTATTTAGCTTTCACATGTGTAACTTTCACTTTATTTAACTTTTTCAAGTGTTGTTTGAACTTATTCTTAGTGTCACAAGTGTTTCTTTTGATTGTTTTCACTCTTCCATGTGTCGTACTTTGGCACATCACTAGAGGTAGGTCTAGTGCACTCTTCTACATTAGCTGGTATTATATATCATAAGGATATGCACTAGACAGTCTTCGTCATCTTAATACACTTTCTGGTTTAAGACGACACTTGTATCGTAACTTGTATTCTAAGTGTCACAAAGCTATGTTCAACTATCCCACTTAGAAATAAGTTTCTCATTGTTGTTGTTTCAAGGTATGCATGTGTATCTTGAGTGTTTTTCATTCTCTCAAATTTTGTGTGTGATCATGTTTAAGACATGTTACATGTTCTAACTCTCATGTCATGTTGATCTCTCACTTAGTCCATTTTGGAGTTCATCTATGTCCTCGCATCTTGCGCAAGTCACGAGAATACTTAACCTCCTATGAAAGTGATGAGTACTCTACACACTTTGAAGTCTCAGTGAGGGAATCCTTACCTCTCATACCTATGCAATATATTCATCTTATAGAAAACTGCCTCCAACTACAAATTGAGAAAGCTTGGAGTCCAGGCCATCAATCTAACTACTTAGCCTCACCAACTTCGTAGCTCATGGACCCTCTACCCTCTATTTCCCATTGTGCAGTTGTAGTGGATAATGGGTTCATCTTTGTGTCACTGTCATTCCCAAATATGTAGTCCCCTAAGATTCCTATTCAGTTACTGTGCATTGCATAATTAAAGTGCCCTAACTTGCCTCTCTTGTCTCCCTAACTTTCCCAACTACGTAGTCCCTTTTTCTACCTTGCCTCAACTATGCATTACATAGTTACAGTGGACAATGAAGTGTCCTTTGGTTCATTTCTAAAGAAAACTGCATAGTGTCATGATCTTTCCTCTCCTTAACTACACATTGTGTAGTTATAGTCAGCAAGCCTCCTACCCTTATCTACTAGACCTTCCCACTTTCAAGAATATCTACCATGTTCTCCCTTTATTGCACATTGCATAGTTTCAGTTAGTAGTGTGACATCCCCAAACCCTTGCAACAAAGAAATACACAATACCTTTTCTCTATTTCTCTCTTGGGCAGGTTCAACCCTGAAGCCTCTAATCATTGTCTTCAGTACCTCACACACATGTTTCTCTCTTCCTATTTCCCTAGTGCAGTGTGAATTTATAGTGTACAATATCCCACTTCTTATCTTCTGTAGTGGTGTAATGCTCCCAAGGAAGCCTCTCCCTCTCATCCCTTGTACAATTCCACCATTGTCAGCACTTTCCATAAGTAGCCAAATGTAAAATACATGGTGTTTAGATTGTTGTTGGCTTATCATGAATGGACTTCGTTTGTAGGTGATGCTCAAGGGAGGTTCTTAAGGAGAGGTTACAAGAAGGAACTTGTGAAGAAGAAGCAAAAGGAGGAACCATCCTCAAGGACATAAAGGATCTTGGACGAAGACAAAGAGATGAAAACTAATGCTAACTTGGAAGGTTCCAACACTCATCTAGACCCTTTGCAAGGTGAAGATGAAGAATAAGAAAAGACCCATCATGAAGAAGTTAAAGTCAAAATAGAAAAGAGAAGAGCTAGGGCCTTTATGCACTATGAATTCTTATGTCACTATCTCCAAGTCATGGATTCTCAAAGTGTCACTACAAAATTTGTATGTGTCAATGTATTTTGTCACATCACTTGTGGAATGTGATTATATAATTTCCAAAAAATATGATAAAAATGTAGAATGTGTGGAATCCAAAGGGCCCAACATCGAATGTTTAAAGTCACTAGAGAGTTCTAAATTCATGTAGAGGCTCAAAGGTGACATATGAATTTGAAAAGTCATAGTAGGAGCTCAAGAGTCACAAGGGAGGTCAAGAGTCACATGGGAGGTGGAGAGCCACCTCATTTGTCATAAATACACCCTCATAGCTCAAGAGAATGGACTTTGAACTTTTCACCTTAGCTTCTCGAGCATGTCATGGAAAGAGGATCTTTCACTAGAGGAGAAAGTGGTGACTTAATGTTCCATTATTGGGGCTAGTGTGGAATCATTGTAATAATGTATCTTGGAACATTCACTTAATATATGAGGCTCTCAGAGCTGACACACTTTCATGCATATGTAATGACTGATTGTAAGACCATTCTTTCATTATTTGTAGTGTATGTTAATATTAACACATACTAATGAAAATTTATTATTGTTGGATTTGTTATGCATATTTTTTAATGTGCATTGTTACTTTCATTTCTTATCATTTTTATCTTGTGAAATACTTTTTATGTTAATAAATGTTTCTTTCCATGCTCTTTTGTGTCTATTTTATGATACTATTATTAATTTTATTTTAGAGACTCACTCTTTCTTTTCCCCTTTGTGAAATTACTTTATATAAATTGGAACTGTATGCCTCATAGTGTCAACTTACTTACTTGTTTTAAATATTATTTTCATAATCTCATATATCAATAATTCTAGCCCAGGAAAATACCTAAGAATAATGGTGGTTGGGCCTATTATCCATATGGGGCTCCTACTCCGAATGGCCACATGTCTAATTAGGACTTTATATTGGGGAGACCCCTTTTGTTAGTGGATTTCTAGCACTATCAACATAAACCAATGACAAAAATTGATATTTTCAATTAAAAACTCTTACTTCAGTCTATACATTAAAAAAATGGGTATATCTCTCTCATTTGGTATTCAAATTCCTATATTGCTTCATCAATTCCAAAGTGATCGCATTGTACCTTGACCTCCTCCATTATTCGATTCGAGAGCATGGTCTATATTCACTCTAGGGTTCACACTGGTTTGGGTTGGAATTATACCTCGAGCTCCACTTGTATAAAAAACCAATCAATCACATGATTAGTGTCACATAGATACGTTTTATGGAAAGTAATATGATACATAATGTGTTTTCACTATATGTGGCAATGCCATTATGTAAGCTATTAGTTCTAATCTTTCTGAATTTGAAATGGTCCAAAATATCAGTGTTAATTTAACAAATAGCCCCACTTTCAGTGAGCTCTTTATTTTTCTGATGCATAGATATACATGCACTCCCAATTGGAATTATTTATTCAGTCCCTTCTGATCTTCATAAACCTATTTCCTATCCTAGGTTGTTTTCAAATTCTACCTAATATTAACCACTACTTTCTCCATTTCTCTTAACATTTCAGGTCCAAATAATTAGATGAACATTATACATGATATGTGGTGATATGTGTGGTTAGGTTTTCTCTTGCCTTTCCTTTGAAGCTAGGAATATCGGAAGGTAATTTGGTGAGGGTCTAAGGCCACCTAGGATCATGACATATGGGTTCATTGGTAAACTTTTCCAAATATAGAAAAATCAAGAGATGTTAGAAACAAAAGTTGATTTTTTATGAGCACATCTAAAGGTAGATAAGGACTCCTAGACTGATCTTATGATCCCCCCAATAGAAAAGTTTCCAAAAGATGAGTATTGATGAAAGTGTTGGCTAGGACCTGGACTGACTATCATAGTGAAAGGTTGATTTACAGCGTGGGGATTATCCCTAGAGATAAAAGAAATCCTAGAAGCATGATTTCTAGTGGTATTATACTTGGCACTAGGAGGAAGAACTCGTGGACCTACAAAGAACTCTCGTAAGCATGAAAAATCATGGGCATACAAACACTAGTGGGGTTTCCTTTAGGTAAATTATCCCATCCAATGGAAGGAAAAATTATAGAGAATGGAGTACCTTTAAGCATAAAAGCACCCCAAGGATAAGGTTCCTCCAAAAACAATGTTTCCCCCAAATGGACTAGGGACAAACATAGATCCCCCTAGAAAGTTCACCAAAGATGATTTACCTATGCTATAGATAGTAATTGAAGTAATAGATGAAGTAGGTGGAAACGAACTAGATCCCATGGGTTGAATCAGACTTGACCACATTCCAAATAAAAATATTGATAAAGGAAGGGACATAGTCAAATTAAGAAAACTTGTTAGGGTTGCAAGTAATAACTGGTGGGATTCCCCATTGTGAGGACAAAAATGTGGTGAAAATTGAGGTAGTGGACCATATCACACTAATAAATGGTAAATAAGACATCACATAAGACACTCCTAATGTCAATGGAAATGAGGGACTCATTTTTCCCATGGAAGAAGCACCACTTTCACTAGACATTGGATGAGAGAACAAGGAAAAAGGACTTATAAAATAGGCACTCAGCTATAAAAGTAGAAGGTTTAGAGGGTTAGTTAAAGGTGGGTTGATGTGTGGTGGTAGACCTTCATCTGCAACTTAAATAGTGACTAGGTTTTCCCTCCTAAAACCATAATTATCCCTCCCAACTTTAGTTTGATATAAACCCTCTAATAGTGGATATATCCTATGTATTTGAGGTGGTGGACCCTCATCTTTAGGAGAAAGGTTTAGTAGTATTTAAGAATGTTTGATTCTTTTTTTTATCTATGGTGAACATATTTTTATTTAATCAATGGATTTTACACACCCCTATGGCCAACTAGACTCAAACCTAACAACATGAATTATAAATTCCCTAAGAGATCCAATATGAAAACTAACTAAAAATTTTACCTACTAAATGGAAATATGTTTGGTGCAACTAATCCCTTAATTACCTTAGATGAGAAAAGGATTAGATATGCAGTTACCCAACCTCACTATATTAGCCTTAATTGGTGTAAGTGACCTTGATGGGGTTGAGTGTCACCCTCTAGGAGCATTGATGTCTTTTTTGATGTTTTCCTTAGGTTTTGGTGGGAATTCCCATCAATATTAATGTAAGTAAGAGTCACTAGATGGTTTATCTGGCCTTTTAGTGACTCTTAATTACATTAATATTGATGGGAATTCCCACCAAACTAAGGAAAACATCAGAAAAGACATCAATGCTCCTAGAGTGGTGACACTCAACCGTCATTCAAGTTCACTTACACCAATTAAGGCTAATATAGTGAGGTTGGGTAACTGCATATCTAATCCTTTTCTCATCTAAGGTTGATCAATGAGGAGCCATCTCTCCCAGGTAGTTCATACAAGGAATACCATGTTGCTACAAGGATCTCTCACATGGAATGACCAATTGTAGAATTCACTTCACAAACACTTATAGGGAGTGACTTTTCCCCAAGGTTGAAATTCAAAATATAAGCTAACTTACATTTAGCCAAACTCAAATAAATTAAGCTTACGATATGCTAATATAAGGTTGTAAACAAAATAGAGACATAGGAACATGAAAAACTTGAAAATCAATACCAAGGAAGGAGAAATGAAGACACTAGGGAAATTTCCCAAGTATGGTCACTAGTTTTGTTAGCTCATGTTTCACCTAGAAGCTAAGGAGCTATTTCTCCATGGATTTCACCTCCACATTAATTAAATAATGTGTGAATAATCAAAATCAATTCCTAGTACCTATACTATCACCATCTACATTATTATGATGTATGAGGGAGTTTCTTAAGTTCCCCATTATTTTGAAGAGGTACCCTTGAGTGCATCTCATGGGGTGTATCTTTTTGTAAATGTATTTTTCCAAGTTTCCTCCTTGAAAATCTTGTGCATCAATAGCTAGTTAGTTGCAGGACATGATGCCTATGTAATCTAGGAAGAACTTGTGAAATTTTTCTAAATGTGAAAATCTTGAAAGATAGGCCTTGGAGTTCCCGAGAGGACCTGCCAAGTTAGGGGTCAAAAGGCCAAATAGGAAGGCCAAGTCTTGTCATAAACTACATGAAATCAATGAAGTGTTGAGGGGTTAGTCACAAAGCCCCACGTGTTAAAGTTCGGTGGGTCGGACGAGATGGCTAGATTGGGGGTTGGGTTGATGCCCATATTAGGGTGGACCCTTAAATATCATGGAAGTTGGGTCAACCACCAGGTCTGGGTCGGGTGTTTTTTTATAGATTGAGAAGAGGTTCGTCGAGTTAGTTAACCCTCCAACTACCTAGAGGATCTTTTCTATCCATGTAGGGTGTCACAATGGCTGGACGACCATGTATGGCACCATGAGTGTCAACACTTGGCTGCCATGTGGGAAGAATTGATGACATGGAAAGGTTATAAATGGCCTATCATTGAATGACCATATCTCTTGATCCATAAGTGGGATGGAGGTGAAACTGATGTTATCAGAAAGGTCTGAATGAAACGCAGACATCGATGTTAATAATATTTAGTTCTAAGGAAGTTGAAAAGGTCAAAAAAGTTTAGACCCCATTTCCTTAACTATACCTTAGAGATTGGCTCATCATAATAACCACTGCTTTCTAACCTTGCTTGGGGCATATATTAGAAGAGGGTATGTTACATAGTGGTATTAGATAATCCAAGTTCAATAATTTGACTCGATGGTCTCTATCATAGGGAAAATAAAGTTCATGTTCTTTCCAAGCCTTGGGAATAAGCTGGTACTATGTTACAGAGTTAACAGATAAAAGAGTTTTATGAGGAATTTTAGAAAATGGATAAAGGAAATGTTTAGGTGTTAAAAGTTGGTCTATGATTCATTAATCAAATGTATGTTTTATATTATTACAAGGATGATTGATATTATTTTATTGTTATTAAGGTACCAACCTATAATGTATTGTGCAACTAGCCTTACACCAATAGATCTCCAAGAATGAGCTAAGGCGATGTAATCTATCATATATTTTAATTTTGTTTAAACCTAATAGTTATGTTTGTGATTAACAACACATAAGACAAATAGATAAGGATTAGAAATATGAGTACAATAATGGTGCAATATAGGTATGAATAATCACATCATGGATATGAAGAAGCAAGGATAGATGAAAATAGTTAGTGGGAAAGAGGGGAGAAGCAAACTAATATGAATGGATAGATACCTTGAGGAGCCTAAGGGCCAAGAATAGTAGCTCTATAGTATACCTAGGGGGGATAGTATGGGGTATAGAGGGAGGTACCCAAGGGAATAATGTAATAATGGGATGGGGCATAGTAATAAATAAAGTGGTTAACCCGCATCATGTAAGGGACCACAAGTAGTTAGCAATAATGTAATAAGCCCATGGTATTAGATAGAAGGTATTGAGGGAACCATGGTAATGACCCATGGTATTATATGTATGAGGCCTATATAGAGGCTAGAGACTCCCCATTGAGAGATGTTAAGGAATATTGTATGAATGAGCATATGGCTTGTGGAGCGTTCTCCTTCCTTAAGGAGTGAATGTATGGTGTCGCCCTACCTTAAGGGTTTGATCAATAAAGAAGAATTTCTATCTATTTCTATCTTATTATTTCTGGGTATATTTGTATTCTCATATATTTTTAGGTCAGATTTATAACAAGTGGTATCAGAGCACTTTCTTCGGTATATTTGCATTTTCATATATTTTCTGATCAGATCTATAACAAGTGTTATCAGAGCACTTTCTTGGGTATATTTGCATTTTCATATATTTTATGATCAGATCTATAACAAGTGGTATCAGAGCACTTTCGTGGGTATATTTTCATTTTCATAAATTTTCTGATTAGATCTATAACAAGTGGTATCAGAGCACTTTGTTAGGTATATTTTCATTTTCATATATTTTCTGATCAGATCTATAACAAGCTCTAAGGAAGATAATGAAATATTGGTAGAGGCTTAAGAAAGGAAAGATGAAGTAAATGTAGTCATACTACAAATCCTTTCTAACATACATAGACCGAGGTAGTGTGAGCTAGAGGTTAGTCATAGAGGAAACTACAAAACCTAGCAAAGATTTTATTTTTATAGGAAAGAGGGAAACCAAGAAACCTAAAGGGTTATTTTTTTCTGGTATACCCCTATTACAGGTTCATGGATTGGTTCATAAGGAGAAGATCATTGTGTCTATAAATCCTAGCAACAAGCATAATTTTATCAATGTTAATTTGGAAAAAAAATTGCAAGTTCTAGCAAAACACATTGAAAACACATAGGTTGATAATGAGGATGTTCAAGTTTATAAAGATTTGAAGCTTTATACGGAAAAGTATGTGTTGCATTGTGATTTTTATACTTCAGATATGGATAACATGGATCTTGTTTTGGGATATCCTTGGATGGCATCTTTGGGTACTGTCAATGTTAATGTGTAGAAGAAATTCATGAAGCTTTGGTATAAAAAGAAGAAAACTACATTGCAAGATATTTCCATTAAGACCCAAGCAGAGACTCTGGAGGCAGAAACACAAAGATCTAATGAAACTTACACATCAGATGATGAGCCTTTAATGGTTGACAATCAAACACAAACATCAAACCAGGTTCCAGAAAAACAAGTAGTGTCTAAGGAGGCTGAAGCAGAAAATGTTATAGGTACTAATACATCAGATGAGGACTCAGTGGTTGAAGTAATATTCGAAGATAATAAACAATAGCAGGCACCAAAACATGTACCAGCCACCAATTAGGCTCCATTAGGTGGTGAATTAAAGAAAGATACACTGTTGGTTAAAACTTCAGCATATCACGACCCACATCACCTTGCAAGAAAACAACCAACAATATGGCAATGAATTAGCCACAAGGAAAAAAACCCCTGCATGACAGATAGAGAGGGGCAATGATCCACCTACTACACATCCACACAGAAGAGCCGCTAGGTTAAACTTTGATCTTAAGTGAGCGAGGCACCAACTAGATTGAGGGTTCACCTTTCTTTGGGATGGCTAGATGCATGTGCATTCTACCAGTGGACTACTCTTTTGAGTAGATCTTATTATTTGTGTTCTTCTTATGTTTTGAGTATGAAACATGTTTAAGGGGGGTGGAATGTAGTATACCTAGGGGGGATAGTATGGGGTACAAAGGGAGGTACCCAAGGGAATAATGTAATAATGGGATGGGGCATAGTAATAAATAAAGTGGTTAACCCGCATCATGTAAGGGACCACAAGTAGTTAGCAATAATGTAATAAGCCCATGGTATTAGATAGATGGTATTGAGGGAATCATGGTAATGACCCATGGTATTGTATGTATGAGGCTTATATAGAGGCTAGAGACTCCCCATTGAGAGATATCAAGGAATATTGTATGAACGAGCATATGGCTTGTGGAATGTTCTCCTTCGTTAACGAGTGAATGTATGGTGTTGCCCTACCTTAAGGGTTTGATCAATAAAGAAGCATTTCTATATATTTATATCTTATTGTTTGTTTGGAATATTTGTATTATCATATATTTTCAGGTCAGATCTATAACAAGTGGTGTCAGAGAACTTTCTTGGGTATATTTGCATTTTCATATATTTTCTGATCAGATCTATAACAATCTCTAAGGAAGATAATGAAATATTGGTAGAGGCTCAAGAAAGGAAAGATGAGGTAAATGTATTCATACTACAAATTCTTTCTAACATACATAGACTGAGGTAGTGTGAGCTAGAGGTTAGTCATAGAGACAGACATATCCATTTGGAAGTAGAAGAGAGAACAAATGAGGCATATGGTAGTAGATCCAAGAAGAGGAATCGATGGGAAAGTGAAGACATTGTGAGAGGGAATGCACCATTGAGTTCCCCAAAGAGAAGAACTGACACATATGAGCATCACTCTAGTAGATGTTTTAGTTCTACTAATAGAAGGAATCATCATGAGAGAGAGAAGATAAAGGGACTATATGCTAGAGAAATTTAAGAATTCCAAACCACCCAAATTTGATGGAGAAATGAAGAAATCAAAATATGCACAAGCTTGGTCACTTGGAATGAAGAAATTTTTAAAAATCCACAACTATTCTTTGAACATGAAAGAAAAGGTAGCCACCTATAGTTTTAAAGGAACAAAAGATATATGGTGGGAAGATATAAAAAGTTAAAAGGCATAAGTGAAGAAGAATTGTCTTGGATGGAGTTTGAGGAGTATTTTAGGAGCAAGTATGTATCTGAGAGATACTTTGATAGTAAGGCTAAGGAGTTCTATGAATTCAGATTGGGTCAAATGCTAGATGATGAATATATCACCAAATTTTTGGAGTTTTTAAGGTATCTTCCTTACCTGAAAGAGAAAAACCCAAAGACTTATACATACGTCAATGGAATACCATAATCCTTCAAGGTTAGAATTGAGTTTGATGAGCCCAAGAAACTAGAAGATGCAATTTGAAAATTGAAGTATTTATATGAGGAGTCTAGGCATAGGCCTAAATGTAAAATAGACTAGAAATCTAAATGCAGTGCTAGATTTAAAGGAAAAGAGAAACAACTAGCTAAAGGATCAAGTGTGAAACCCATTACCCAAGAATATCAACAAAGGTCCAATGTTAACAATAGAGGTTCTCCAAGTCAAGAAGAAGTCAAGTATTCTAAAAAGGTTCCATATAAGTGTTGTACTTGTGGAGGAGATCACTTAAGGAAGGATTATCCACAGCACAAGAACATTGGTTCGAGACTATATAGTGTGGAGGAGGTAGATATAATCAAGGATGTAGCTCAAAGTATACATAGAATTTATGCAATAGTGGTTAATTGCCAAGCTTACCATCAAGGAGTGATTATAGAGATAGAAGGTATGCTCCATGACCAAATAATTTCACATTTGATTGATCTCGGTTCAAATTTTAGTTACATCAGTTCCACTATTGTTGAAAAATGTGCATTCAAGAAGGAATAACATGATGAGTCTTGACTAGTTAAATTGGCCACGAAGATGACAAGAAGAGTTGAACATTGGTTGAAGGCTTTACCAATAGAATTAAATAGGATTCCAATAGGGGAAAAACTCAATGTGCTACCGTTGGGAGTGTACAATGTATTGTTGGGCATGGTTGGTTATATGTTCATTGAACCAACATTGATTTCTTTGAAAACACTGTTGAATGCTTGGATGAAGCTAGGGAGCCTAGAGTATTATGTTTAAATATAAAACTCACATTAGTGAGATTGATTGCAACCATGCAAGCCAAGAGAAGAAGTAGGAAGGGATGAATTTGATTTATCATGCAAATTACTAGTAGTGCTAAAGTCAACAACAATGCTGAGAGAAATGAAAATGGCATCTTTAATAGATATCCCATCCTAAATAAGTTCTAATATGTCTTCCTTGAAGAGATTCATAGATAACCTCCTCATCAAGAAGTATGGTTTTCTAATGAATTGATACCAAGAGCAACCCCAACATCCAGATCACCATATCAAATGAGCACTCTAGAACTACTTGAGTTGAAGATATAACTCAAGGAGATATTGGATAAGGGCTACATAAGATGAACTATATATCCTTGAGGAAAACCAATTATGTTTGTAAAGAAGAAAGATGGCACACTCAAGTTTTGCATTTATTGCCAACAATTGAATAAACTAACCATCAAGAATAGGTATCCATTGCTACAGATTGATGATTTATTTGACCACTTGAGAGGGGCAGCAATATTATCCAAGATTGACTTGAGGTCAAGTTATTACCAATTGCACATAAAGGATGAAGTCATTCATAAAACAACCTTTATATCAAGGTATGGGCATTACAAATTTGTGGCAGTTCCCTTTGGACTTACCAATGCACCTACAACCTTTATGTGCCTTATGAACAATGTATTGCACCCTTATTTGGATAAGTTTTTCATAGTCTTTGTGGAAAACATTTTGGTTCATTTAAAGATTCAGGAGAAGCATAAAGAGCATTTGGCAATAGTATTGCAGTTGCTAAGAGGGCATAAAGTTTATGAAAAAATTAGTAAGTGAAACTTATTTTAGTCATAGGTTCATTACTTAGGATACATTGTCTCAAGGGAGGAAGTAGTAGTTTACCTGTACAAGGTTAAGGATATCATCAAATGGACAAACCTAAGAATGTGGCTGATGTTAGGTACTTTATGGGACCGGTAGGATATTATAGGAGATTTGTTAGGAATTTCTCCAATATTGATTGTCCACTTATTTCTTTGTAAAATAAAGGGAAGAGGTTTGAATGGATAGCTGATTGTGTTGCAAGATGTAATCAATTGAAGTAATTGTTGATCAATATATAATTATTAATATTAGTAGATCCTAAAAAGGATTTCAATATGTGCATGAATTCCTAAAAGGAGGGACTTGGGGGAGTCTTGATGCAAGAAGGTCAAGTGGTATGATATGAGTCCCGAACGTTAAATGAAGATGAGTAGAATTATGTAACTCTGTGGAGATACTACCTTCTTGGTAGAAAATATATCGTAATTTCTGATCATGGAGGGTTGAAGTATTTATTTGAACAACCTAAGATAAATTCAAGGCAAGTTATATGGTTGGTCATGCTCATCAAATTTTACCTTGAAATAGAATATATAAAAGACAAGGATAACATAATGGCCAATGCACTCAGTAGGAGGGTGTAGTTAAATCATTTAGCAGCATAATTTCTTATGGAACTGGTCTTGAAGAAAATATCAAAAATGTTGGGCAGTAAGATGAAAAGTATCAACAATTAAAAGAAAAGCTACCAAAAATCTCTCAAGGTAATTAGGATACGGACTATTACCTTAAAGAAACATGGTTGATTAAATTCAAAAGAATAATTTATGTACCAAATAATAGTGACTTGGAGAATCTTGTATTAAATAAGCTTCATGCCAAGTCATATTCTGGCCACCCAAGTTACCAAAGACTCTTGCAACCATCAAAAAGTTTTTCATTTGTCCTGATTTAGAAAAGGAAGTGGTAGTTTTTATGTCCAAATGCATATAATGAGAACAAGTAAAAGTTGAGTGAAGGCACCCAAATGCTTTGTTACACCCCATTCTTATTCCTAGATGGAAGTGGGAATTCATTTCCTTGTATTTTATTTCAGGGTCACCAAAGGTTCCAAGGCAACATGATGCAATCATGGTAGTGGTCAACAAGTTGAGAAAGGTGGGTCACTTTGCACATGTTAAATCTACCAATTCAGCTAGTGATGTGGCACAAGTTTTCATAAAGGAAATCATAAGACTACATGGAGCTCCCAAGAAGATTGTCTCAGATAGAAATGCCAAATTGGCTTCAAAAATTTGCAAAGAATTATTTGGAGGCTTGGGAATAGAGCTGGCATTTAGCACAACATATCATCCTTAGATCAATGGGAAAAGGGAGAGAATATATTGAATTATTTAGGACATGTTAATAATGTATGCAATGCACCATCTTAGGAAGTGGGAAAAGTACCTCCCACTGGTGGAATTTTCATACACTAATGGGTATCAAGAATTGCTCTAAATGAGCCCAATTGAAGTACTTTAATGGATTAGTTGAAATACTCCTATCAGCTAGAGTGGTATACTGTATAGGGTCCTCATTTGGATTAATATGTTGAAAAACATGGAGCAAGAAATTTAAGCCATCAAAAGGAATTTAAAGGTAGTAGAGGACAAACAACAAAGCTGTCTGGATCATCATAGAATTCAAAAATAGTTTGAAGTTAGGGAACATGCTTTCTTATGAGTTAGACCCAAGAATAGTTCTTTGAAATTTGGGTCATGTGCTAAGCTAGCACAACGGTTTTGGGCCATTTGAAGTGCTCAAAAGGATAAGTCCAATGGCATATAGGTTGGCTCTATCACTAACAATTATAATGCATGATGTTTTACATGTTTCATTGTTTAAAAGATATATGCAGGATGTTAATCATGTAATTGATTGGTTTTTGTTATAGGTAGAACCATAAGGAGAGTTCCGTCTAGAAGCTCTATGCATCTTGGATCAGAGGCTGCTCATTCTTCAAAATTGAGTAAAAGAGAAAATCAAACTGTGTTGGAGGAACTTTGGTGTTGGAATTGTTTTCATTGATGGAAAAGGAACAACAAGAGATGAAAGGTATGCTTGGTATGTTTGATATGTTTATCAAAGATGAAGGTGATGGCAAAGGAACAATAAAGGAGTAACAAAAAGAGAACAAAACAAACATTAGAGAAATTTCAAGGGAAAAAATCGGCCTAAAAAAATTTACAATGAAAATCAACTTTATAAGAACCACTAGGATTCAATATGATGATGTCAACCATGGGGTATGATACACCATTTTTGGAGTAAGAAGGTAAAAAGATAAATACATAAATAAAATATTTTTTCAACTCATATTTTCAACTTATCTAGCTATGATTTTACTCAAATTTCAAGCGGTAGCACTTGTTGGATGCATAATAATTTTGTATCAAAGGAGTGCACATGTTTCATACTTTCCATGGACTCTAATACATGATGAAATACATGAAAGAATGTGATTGCAATAACATGATTTCATGTATTTCACATTTTTCATGTAGTAGGGTGCATTGAAAGTATGCAATGTGGGTACTCCTTGGATACAAAATTAAATTCTGCATCCAAAAAGTACTCTCACTCAAAATTTGAGTAATAGGGAGATAAGTTGAAAATATGAGTTGAAAAAGTAGTTTTTTTCTTTTTTACCTCCAAAACTTGATGAGGTAATCTAATATTATTTTATTATTTCCAATATTATTTTAAAAATATTCCTTCGGAGGCCCACTTTAAACCTAAAAATGCATCTAATGGATATGGCACTGGAGAGTGAATCATTTTCTTGCATATGTGATGTTGATTTGTATATCTTGCGTACATTTAGCTGTAAGGATGAATGTACACTGTAGGTGTTGTTAATGAAGGATTTGAGCTTGTTGTTATGATTTCCTGACAAAAGTTGTTATGTTGTTGTTGCATATAGTATTGAGTTGGTTTCCTATGTAAAAGGAGTAGCCATAAGTGTGGTCACCTATTGTAGCTACTACAACCCCCCTCAAAATTTGTCCTATATTCAAAATTTGGAGCATCTTATTGATAATTTGAATTGTTGTCTCAAGCCATTAAAGTTGTTCCATGCTTGTTGTTTGAGTATTCTAGTTCCCTCCCTCATAAAAACATGCACTCTAAGTTTCACACTTGGAAATAAGTGTCGCTTTGTTGTCATTTCAATGTATACTTGTTGGTTTTGGGTACTATACATATCCTTGTTATGTGCTTGATTTAATATGTTTGTGACCATGTTTATGACTTGTTTTTATGCTTTTTCTCTGTTACTCACTTGTCTCATTGATCTAAAACTTAGTCATATTTTGAGTTTTCCTTGTCCTCACATCTTGCACAATCCATGAGCACATGAAAACCCCCAACCATGTGATGACTGCATTGCATACTCCTAGCCCTAAATGATGATATCCTTTCCTCTTTGACTTGTGCATTGGGCCTATTTTTAGGACAATCTCCTTCATTTCACATCGAGAAACCTTAGAGAACAGTCACTCAACCATGCTTCTTACAATTTCCCATTGTGCAAGCCTTGATCATCATTTCCTTTTATTGGGCACTACACATTCCTAGTAGACATTAGGGTAATATCTTGACCCCTATAGTGATAACATATGCAATTCCTAGAGCCTCCTCCTCAATCAATGTCCATTGTGCAGTCATAGTGCCCAAGCTTGTCATCCTTGTCTCCTGGGCTTTCCCTTTGTGCCCAAGACATGCCTCTCTCTCTCTTTTTCCATTCCACAATGCACAAACATAGTGCTTATAACTTCACTCTCTACATCCTATATCTATGCTTTGTTCATAAGAATGCCTCTCTCTCAATCCTTGCACACTATCCCATCATAGTCAACATTTTTCATGAGAAAATAATGGTAGACTAGGTGGTTTTGGGACTGATATTATCTTTCCATGAGTGAATTTCACATACAGGTACTACCATATTAACATGGAAAACAATGTTCAAGGAAGTCATCAAGAAGACACTTTTGGAAGTGAGATACAAAGATACTATCGTACAAGGAGATAAAGGAACTCTGAACTACAATAGATAGATGAAGACCAAGATGACTTGGAAGACTCTACTACTATAACTAAACCATTTGAAGGATGAAGATGAAGCAAAAGAAAGATATTTCATGAAGGATTGAACGCATAGAAGCAAAGAGAAGAAATTGGCATTGATACACTACAAATGAAGTTTCATGTCACAGTCATTAAATTGTAGCTCTTCAAAGTCTCAACACAAGAGTGTTGTTTTGTATCAGGTATTTTTTCCACATTATTGGTGAAATGTGATTATGTAATTTCGAAAATTGGAAAAGGTAATTTGTGTGGAAGCATAAGGTAAACACTTTTAATGTGGAGAGTCACTAGGAAGTCTAAGAGTTATGTAGGATTTCACAAGTCATATGGGAGCTCAAGAGTCATGAGGGAGGTCAAGAGTCACATGAGAGGTGAAAGGTCACCTCATTTGTTATAATTAAACACTCATAGCCCAAACAAAGGAATTTCCACATTGGCTTCTCAAGCTAGGAATAGAAGAGAAGATCATTTTTTTGAGAAGCAAGTGGTGGCTGAATGTTCAACTATTGGAGGTAGTGGTACAACATTGTAATTGTGTATCTTGGAGCTTTCACCTAATGATTTGAAAATTTAAGAGCCAATGCACGTTTATGCATGTATCGTGAATGTTTTAAGACTATTCTTTCATGTTTGTGATCTATGCTTTTTTTTAATATGTGATAAAGGAAATGGACTATTTCGTTGGCTTTGGTATACATCTTTGAATTGTGAATCCTTATTTCCTTTCATGATCATTGTTACTTTGTGAAATATTTAGTATATTAAAAAATGATCATTTCTACATGTATGTGTGTGTAATTATTAGGATAGTACTATTAATTTTCTTCTGAAGGTTCACTCTCCCTTTTCCCCTCCATGAAAGTACTTTGTGTTAGAAACAATGGAAACCAGAACACTAATTGGGGGGGCAGGGGGGTTGATTTAGTAGTGTGCCCAAATTTACAATTCTTCACAAATTTAGCTTTTTAATCACTTTTAAAATTATTCATGGATCAACAAAAAAAATCAATCATGTAGAACATCACATCATAAAATCAAGCACATGAGCAACATATACACAATACAAAAATATTCCTTTTATTATAAGCTTCAACTTGATTACATCATGACCCCACAAGATACCAATTTTAGGTTTATTAGTTGCTACTCAAAGGAACTTAAATCCATGCTAGTTTATTAGCTAGAACTGAAAGGGACTCTTTCCCTGCTCGTTTATCAGTCTTTGTTGAAATGGACTGTTACCCCTGATTATTTACTAGTACCCACTAGAATGAGATGCTACACTTGATCTGCAAGCTACCACTTGTTGGCCTTGTTGATCCATCTTTAATCCATTATCATACTAAAACCAAGATACCACTTACCTCATAAACATATAAATATGCTTACTAAAAATTCTCACCAAGCCACCTTAAACACCTTCAACAATCTCTAGCTGCTAATGCAAAACACCATTAGTTTTAACAATCTATCATTACTGAACACATCATACACCAATCACCAAGCTCTATACACCAATAACAATTTTTAAAAAAACACATTTAAGATACCCAGATTAGTCTCTAATTCACCCTTAATGAATATTACTATCATTCATCATGATGCGCCAACATATATCAAACACATTCTACAATACTCTTGCCACTCCCTTGACTTTTTATGTTTGAATTCTGTTCGATTAGGCTTGCTTTTATATATTTTTCTTGTTGCTAACTTTCGTTTTGTTTATTTTTTGAATTTGTGCATGAAGACTTATTTTCTTTCCTTTGTCTTGTTCATCTTAGTATTTTGGACTGTGTTTTCTATTTTGGACTTCGCCTCCACATCAAATTGACCTTTACTACCTTTTCTACAACTTGAATTGAGTTTTCCTTCTATTTATTTTTTTTTCATTTTTGATTTGTTACAAGATTTAGCAGTGTGCCTATTATTTTTGTCTATTTTTCAATTTGGCTTAACTTCTAAAAACTGCAGTCAAGTTGGCAGTTCTTCCTTTCTTCCTTTAAGCTTCTTTCACTCAACTTCCTTACCTGTTTTTCCACCATAGAACCAGTCCCTATGGAAATCTACTTAATGCTTTGGGCATGTTGATGCCTCGAAAATCGCTGCAACAACATTGGGGGATAACCACCCGGTCTGGACCTTAGTACAACTCC
Organism: Pinus taeda; assembly: GCA_000404065.3. NCBI lineage: Eukaryota > Viridiplantae > Streptophyta > Pinopsida > Pinales > Pinaceae > Pinus > Pinus taeda. The sequence continues at coordinate 13,487 of APFE030317684.1, read as the reverse complement.
TTTTCCGTTTGGGATGGTGGCTCCGACTGGATATAACGGGACCAGTTTTCCAATAATGAATAAAAGGGTTGGATGAGTGATGGGTTGTCTGTTCTAAGGATAGGTGGATAATTTAATCTATCAATGAAATAAGAAAACTAATACTAATCCTGGGAACAACTATCCTTTTGAAATGCAACGTTTAATAATCATTGTCTATTAACAGGCATATAGATGACTCTGTAAAATAAACATAGATATTCCATCATTTAAAGATTACTTCATCTAAATAGTTAAACAAAGCGATTAACACAAATTACTGCATTTATCATTTATATCATCGATACATATACGATTGAAAGAAAAGCATGCTATAAACAGCCAATAGTGGGATGCATAAAGGATGCTGTTAAAACACACACACACACATAT